>CAXIVU010000103.1:0-2500 GCA_964035795.1 Pterobdella sp. o SKG-2022
CGAAATAGAGAGTAAAATTGGGTGCAATGTAAGTAACTGAGTAGAGGACGTTATCTTTATGCAAAACGCTTCAGAAATAGTCGGCACTTAGTCGAGATTTTGATCGAAAATGACTTTTTTTTTTTAGTTGATTTTTTTTCACTAAATTACTTTTAAAACATATGTAGAATATAATTTTTGATAAAAAAAGTTTTTTTCATCATTTTTCACTTAATTCGATAAAATAAATGAAATTTATTCTAAAATGAATTACTTCGATTCGTATACATTTGTGATTGAGTAAACGACTAAATTTAATTAATAATCATCTATTTAATGAGAAAAAAAATTTTTTTTAAATTTATTTTAAAAATAATCGAAAAATAAATATATATATATATATTTATATATTTTGAGCGTTTTTAAAATGTCACAATAAAGTATTGTAACATTTAAATTTGATTTTAGTTAATTTAAAAAAAAAAACCATTACCACGTGTATGCTCATTGTTCTAGTAGGGGCGCGAACTGGTGGTTATGATAATGATCTTCGTGTGTGCACGCGTGTTGCACGGCCGCGGCGGTGATGATGATGATGATGATGATGATGATGATGATGATTTTAGTCTTATGAAAAGTCGAAATAGAAAAAATTTATAAAATTTAATTGAAAATTAAAATTAAATTTAAAATATTAATCGAAAAAGTGTGAGAAAAAAAAATTAAATAATTTAATATAAAATGATTAAATATTTAATTAAAAAAATAAATTTATTAATTAATAAATTTTAAAAAATTAATCGAAAATAATAATTTTATCATTGCAAGTCCCACGAACGCCAAGGCAAGGCAAGGCAAGGCAAGGCAAGGCGACGCGACTCGCTTTAAGAAAGAGCGTTTCTAAATTCTGAAGCGATTTATTAAAACACAACGTCTTCTACTCAGTTACTATCCTTTTCTAGGTTGTATATGTGAGTGTGCGTGATATACACGCGCTCACATATGCAGCGCTTAGGCACCGTCGCGCCATAAAAAAGTAGCGTAAGATGCGTCTAGAAAGGTGCCTATGTTGAAGGGTGAATAATGTGGTGAATAAAATGATGCCAACTCTAGAACCCCCACACGTGTGTGTACTCCATACGCAAGTACCAATGAATACAAAGGGGCATCACGAGGCGGGCGAAGAAAGGCACCATCACCACCATCACCCGTCTAGTCATGGTAAAAGTGTAAAAGTGCAAAAAAGTGCTGGACGTGATCTGGAACCTCCACGTGGTGTCCGGTGGGAAATTCTGGCTTCTCTTTTTGCAGCAGCAGCAGCAGCAGCAGCAGCAGCAAAAGAGAAAAAAAGAATTTGCAAATACCAGATCGTGAAATGGGAAGCTGCGTGAAAAGACCCACATATAAAAGTGAGTGTTGGCGTCACAAGGGCCAATAAATAAACTAGTGTGACGAACCACTACTTTAAAGCGTAAAGAAAAACACTGCCGTCGGTCTCGCCGCTCTTTCTTCCTTTGTCTCGGCGTGTGTCGGTGTCGATGCGTGGTGCATCATAAATAAGGCCAATCTTAATCGTCCTAAGTCGGCACCTTAAAAGGGCTATTGCCTGCTATTTGTCAGTTCGGCGGCGGCGGCGGCAAGGTACAGGCCACAAAACACGCCACCGCCGTCCCGTCCAAAACTGAACATTTAGGCAACAACCAGTCGTAAAATAGCTCGACGAAAGATGCGTCTAAAATCGCATCTTTCAGTCCCAAATTTCTAAATTTTTCGGCTCGCTGCCGCGAGCCGCCAGGGGAAAAGGATCACTATACTGACTTTCAAACCCGCGTCCAAAACCGGCCACTTCGTATGCAAAACGCTTCATAATTGTAAAGCGTTTTGCAAAAAAGTGCAATTTTACAATTTACAAGTTACAATTCTAAAGCGTTTTGCATTTTTTCAAATTTTTAGGCACCTTACCCCACATCCTTAGACGCATCCTTGCCAGTGTCTCATACTATTTCATCCCTTCGGCCACATACGCCGCCACTTGCGGCAGAGTCATTTCCATCTATCAATGCGTCCACTGTCTGTGTCTGTGTCAATCGCTTCAGTCAGCAGCCGCGTATAATCGAGATCTATTGCAGCATCGTGCCTTATTTTCACAAAACTTCAACAAAAACGCTCACTCACCTTATCAATATCAATATCAATGGGCAAACAAGTCATTCTTCTCACATATTCAAACTCCATCTCTTCTAAGCAACAACGCATTGGCAAAGTTATCGTCGAACCGTCAGCCTAAATTTCACTCAAAATTTGACCACACGATGCGTCTCACATTCCAATGAGACTTAGTCGTAGGTTACACGCAGTCACACGCAGTCACACCCAGTCACACGCAGTCACACGCAGTCACACCCAGTCACACCCAGTCACACGCAGTCACACGCAGTCACACGCAGTCACACCCAGTCACACCCAGTCACACCCAGTCACACGCAGTCACACACACGTTGGCAATACTTCGTGTATGATC
>CAXIVU010000103.1:10000-13865 GCA_964035795.1 Pterobdella sp. o SKG-2022
TGTAAACGGGCATAAAAGACGCAGCAAGTAGCACGATATCGCTTCGTTCATGGTGCATTTTGTTATGCCTTTGGCGGAAACAAAATTGCTGATCTGTCTGTCATTTTATAGTCGTTTTAGGACTACATTCGCGTTCAATTTGGACCCGTAGACGCTTGGGCGCCTTTTGATGGTATCTATTGGCGTCGCCGATTGCCGGATGCTAAAGAATCTCAGCCTAGCGTCGCACTCGTAGCCATTCGTACGTTCATAGCCTACCAAAAGACCACGTACGGCAAACTTGTCGGACAAAAGATGTCGAGTCGGTGAAAAAAATTAAATTTTTTCACCGCCCTACTTTTGCACTCCAGTTTACACCCTAGGAAAGGTAACAAACTGAGTAGAGGACGTTTTGTTTTGATAAAACGCTTCAGAAATTTTTTCAAAAAATTTTTTACGAAAAAAAGTTATTTTGGGCACCGTCGGTGCCTATAACGCGTGCGTAGACGCGCTGTATGTATATAGCAGCGTCGCGCGTAATGCAGCGCGTCGGCTGCAGCCAGCGTAAGTAGCTAGGGGCGGCGGCGCGTTAATCGAGTGTGAATCGAAATAGAGAGTAAAATTGGGTGCAATGTAAGTAACTGAGTAGAGGACGTTATCTTTATGCAAAACGCTTCAGAAATAGTCGGCACTTAGTCGAGATTTTGATCGAAAATGACTTTTTTTTTTTAGTTGATTTTTTTTCACTAAATTACTTTTAAAACATATGTAGAATATAATTTTGATAAAAAAAGTTTTTTTCATCATTTTTCACTTAATTCGATAAAATAAATGAAATTTATTCTAAAATGAATTACTTCGATTCGTATACATTTGTGATTGAGTAAACGACTAAATTTAATTAATAATCATCTATTTAATGAGAAAAAAAATTTTTTTTAAATTTATTTTAAAAATAATCGAAAAATAAATATATATATATATATTTATATATTTTGAGCGTTTTTAAAATGTCACAATAAAGTATTGTAACATTTAAATTTGATTTTAGTTAATTTAAAAAAAAAAACCATTACCACGTGTATGCTCATTGTTCTAGTAGGGGCGCGAACTGGTGGTTATGATAATGATCTTCGTGTGTGCACGCGTGTTGCACGGCCGCGGCGGTGATGATGATGATGATGATGATGATGATGATGATGATTTTAGTCTTATGAAAAGTCGAAATAGAAAAAATTTATAAAATTTAATTGAAAATTAAAATTAAATTTAAAATATTAATCGAAAAAGTGTGAGAAAAAAAAATTAAATAATTTAATATAAAATGATTAAATATTTAATTAAAAAAATAAATTTATTAATTAATAAATTTTAAAAAATTAATCGAAAATAATAATTTTATCATTGCAAGTCCCACGAACGCCAAGGCAAGGCAAGGCAAGGCAAGGCAAGGCGACGCGACTCGCTTTAAGAAAGAGCGTTTCTAAATTCTGAAGCGATTTATTAAAACACAACGTCTTCTACTCAGTTACTATCCTTTTCTAGGTTGTATATGTGAGTGTGCGTGATATACACGCGCTCACATATGCAGCGCTTAGGCACCGTCGCGCCATAAAAAAGTAGCGTAAGATGCGTCTAGAAAGGTGCCTATGTTGAAGGGTGAATAATGTGGTGAATAAAATGATGCCAACTCTAGAACCCCCACACGTGTGTGTACTCCATACGCAAGTACCAATGAATACAAAGGGGCATCACGAGGCGGGCGAAGAAAGGCACCATCACCACCATCACCCGTCTAGTCATGGTAAAAGTGTAAAAGTGCAAAAAAGTGCTGGACGTGATCTGGAACCTCCACGTGGTGTCCGGTGGGAAATTCTGGCTTCTCTTTTTGCAGCAGCAGCAGCAGCAGCAGCAGCAGCAAAAGAGAAAAAAAGAATTTGCAAATACCAGATCGTGAAATGGGAAGCTGCGTGAAAAGACCCACATATAAAAGTGAGTGTTGGCGTCACAAGGGCCAATAAATAAACTAGTGTGACGAACCACTACTTTAAAGCGTAAAGAAAAACACTGCCGTCGGTCTCGCCGCTCTTTCTTCCTTTGTCTCGGCGTGTGTCGGTGTCGATGCGTGGTGCATCATAAATAAGGCCAATCTTAATCGTCCTAAGTCGGCACCTTAAAAGGGCTATTGCCTGCTATTTGTCAGTTCGGCGGCGGCGGCGGCAAGGTACAGGCCACAAAACACGCCACCGCCGTCCCGTCCAAAACTGAACATTTAGGCAACAACCAGTCGTAAAATAGCTCGACGAAAGATGCGTCTAAAATCGCATCTTTCAGTCCCAAATTTCTAAATTTTTCGGCTCGCTGCCGCGAGCCGCCAGGGGAAAAGGATCACTATACTGACTTTCAAACCCGCGTCCAAAACCGGCCACTTCGTATGCAAAA
Organism: Pterobdella sp. o SKG-2022; assembly: GCA_964035795.1. Lineage (NCBI taxonomy): Eukaryota > Metazoa > Annelida > Clitellata > Hirudinida > Piscicolidae > Pterobdella > Pterobdella occidentalis. The sequence goes on from CAXIVU010000103.1 coordinate 12,422, forward strand.
CGCTTCATAATTGTAAAGCGTTTTGCAAAAAAGTGCAATTTTACAATTTACAAGTTACAATTCTAAAGCGTTTTGCATTTTTTCAAATTTTTAGGCACCTTACCCCACATCCTTAGACGCATCCTTGCCAGTGTCTCATACTATTTCATCCCTTCGGCCACATACGCCGCCACTTGCGGCAGAGTCATTTCCATCTATCAATGCGTCCACTGTCTGTGTCTGTGTCAATCGCTTCAGTCAGCAGCCGCGTATAATCGAGATCTATTGCAGCATCGTGCCTTATTTTCACAAAACTTCAACAAAAACGCTCACTCACCTTATCAATATCAATATCAATGGGCAAACAAGTCATTCTTCTCACATATTCAAACTCCATCTCTTCTAAGCAACAACGCATTGGCAAAGTTATCGTCGAACCGTCAGCCTAAATTTCACTCAAAATTTGACCACACGATGCGTCTCACATTCCAATGAGACTTAGTCGTAGGTTACACGCAGTCACACGCAGTCACACCCAGTCACACGCAGTCACACGCAGTCACACCCAGTCACACCCAGTCACACGCAGTCACACGCAGTCACACGCAGTCACACCCAGTCACACCCAGTCACACCCAGTCACACGCAGTCACACACACGTTGGCAATACTTCGTGTATGATCTGCGTGTTTTTCAGACAATGGAATATTGGGCCTTGTTACGCCCGCGAAAGAAATCGAGAGACTGTTGGGTGCCTGGTTAGAGTATCGAATGGCTAGAGACGGCTTGGCATTTGCAAGTAAGTATGTATGCGCCTGGCGGGGTGTGGCGCAATGTGGTGGGCGGCGAGTGTCAGCGGCAGTAGGGCTTCATTTAATAATAGTAATAACAATAATCAAATAGATGGCGAAGAATGTTCGTCTATAGCGAACAAATCTTCGAGTCAAGAGGCTTAGTCTCAACAGATCGCAGAGGAATACTGCTCTACTGAGTACAACACCCCGACTCAAAACTAGGTCGTCTACGAATGATTTGGCACCGCCACATCGGCTAAAAATAAATGGTATTTTTAAAGCACTCGCACGCACAGTAAACGTACGAAAAGAGCTTTTTGCTGTGGCTTAACCACCTCCGAAGCCGAAAAACCGGTCGTCCGGAGAGTATTGGCGCCTTTCGACGCGGCGGCACAAACAATATCGTTGTATATTTGGAAAGGATTCTGACTTAGAGGCGTTCAGTCATAATCCTGCAGACGGTAGCTTCGCACCATTGGCTTATCAGCCAAGCACATGAACCAAATGTCTGAACCTGCGGTTCCTCTCGTACTGAGCACGATTACCATAGCAACGACGTAGTCATTAGTAGGGTAAAACTAACCTGTCTCACGACGGTCTAAACCCAGCTCACGTTCCCTGTTAGTGGGTGAACAATCCAACGCTTGGTGAATTCTGCTTCACAATGATAG
>CAXIVU010000104.1:5000-7500 GCA_964035795.1 Pterobdella sp. o SKG-2022
AATCGAGTGATTTTTTGCGAGCGCTTTTTTGCTTTTACGCTTTTCGCCCTATACGCCGGCAAGGTGTAAACGGGCATAAAAGACGCAGCAAGTAGCACGATATCGCTTCGTTCATGGTGCATTTTGTTATGCCTTTGGCGGAAACAAAATTGCTGATCTGTCTGTCATTTTATAGTCGTTTTAGGACTACATTCGCGTTCAATTTGGACCCGTAGACGCTTGGGCGCCTTTTGATGGTATCTATTGGCGTCGCCGATTGCCGGATGCTAAAGAATCTCAGCCTAGCGTCGCACTCGTAGCCATTCGTACGTTCATAGCCTACCAAAAGACCACGTACGGCAAACTTGTCGGACAAAAGATGTCGAGTCGGTGAAAAAAATTAAATTTTTTCACCGCCCTACTTTTGCACTCCAGTTTACACCCTAGGAAAGGTAACAAACTGAGTAGAGGACGTTTTGTTTTGATAAAACGCTTCAGAAATTTTTTCAAAAAATTTTTTACGAAAAAAAGTTATTTTGGGCACCGTCGGTGCCTATAACGCGTGCGTAGACGCGCTGTATGTATATAGCAGCGTCGCGCGTAATGCAGCGCGTCGGCTGCAGCCAGCGTAAGTAGCTAGGGGCGGCGGCGCGTTAATCGAGTGTGAATCGAAATAGAGAGTAAAATTGGGTGCAATGTAAGTAACTGAGTAGAGGACGTTATCTTTATGCAAAACGCTTCAGAAATAGTCGGCACTTAGTCGAGATTTTGATCGAAAATGACTTTTTTTTTTAGTTGATTTTTTTTCACTAAATTACTTTTAAAACATATGTAGAATATAATTTTTGATAAAAAAAGTTTTTTTCATCATTTTTCACTTAATTCGATAAAATAAATGAAATTTATTCTAAAATGAATTACTTCGATTCGTATACATTTGTGATTGAGTAAACGACTAAATTTAATTAATAATCATCTATTTAATGAGAAAAAAATTTTTTTTAAATTTATTTTAAAAATAATCGAAAAATAAATATATATATATATATTTATATATTTTGAGCGTTTTTAAAATGTCACAATAAAGTATTGTAACATTTAAATTTGATTTTAGTTAATTTAAAAAAAAAACCATTACCACGTGTATGCTCATTGTTCTAGTAGGGGCGCGAACTGGTGGTTATGATAATGATCTTCGTGTGTGCACGCGTGTTGCACGGCCGCGGCGGTGATGATGATGATGATGATGATGATGATGATGATGATTTTAGTCTTATGAAAAGTCGAAATAGAAAAAATTTATAAAATTTAATTGAAAATTAAAATTAAATTTAAAATATTAATCGAAAAAGTGTGAGAAAAAAAAATTAAATAATTTAATATAAAATGATTAAATATTTAATTAAAAAAATAAATTTATTAATTAATAAATTTTAAAAAATTAATCGAAAATAATAATTTTATCATTGCAAGTCCCACGAACGCCAAGGCAAGGCAAGGCAAGGCAAGGCAAGGCGACGCGACTCGCTTTAAGAAAGAGCGTTTCTAAATTCTGAAGCGATTTATTAAAACACAACGTCTTCTACTCAGTTACTATCCTTTTCTAGGTTGTATATGTGAGTGTGCGTGATATACACGCGCTCACATATGCAGCGCTTAGGCACCGTCGCGCCATAAAAAAGTAGCGTAAGATGCGTCTAGAAAGGTGCCTATGTTGAAGGGTGAATAATGTGGTGAATAAAATGATGCCAACTCTAGAACCCCCACACGTGTGTGTACTCCATACGCAAGTACCAATGAATACAAAGGGGCATCACGAGGCGGGCGAAGAAAGGCACCATCACCACCATCACCCGTCTAGTCATGGTAAAAGTGTAAAAGTGCAAAAAAGTGCTGGACGTGATCTGGAACCTCCACGTGGTGTCCGGTGGGAAATTCTGGCTTCTCTTTTTGCAGCAGCAGCAGCAGCAGCAGCAGCAGCAAAAGAGAAAAAAAGAATTTGCAAATACCAGATCGTGAAATGGGAAGCTGCGTGAAAAGACCCACATATAAAAGTGAGTGTTGGCGTCACAAGGGCCAATAAATAAACTAGTGTGACGAACCACTACTTTAAAGCGTAAAGAAAAACACTGCCGTCGGTCTCGCCGCTCTTTCTTCCTTTGTCTCGGCGTGTGTCGGTGTCGATGCGTGGTGCATCATAAATAAGGCCAATCTTAATCGTCCTAAGTCGGCACCTTAAAAGGGCTATTGCCTGCTATTTGTCAGTTCGGCGGCGGCGGCGGCAAGGTACAGGCCACAAAACACGCCACCGCCGTCCCGTCCAAAACTGAACATTTAGGCAACAACCAGTCGTAAAATAGCTCGACGAAAGATGCGTCTAAAATCGCATCTTTCAGTCCCAAATTTCTAAATTTTTCGGCTCGCTGCCGCGAGCCGCCAGGGGAAAAGGATCACTATACTGACTTTCAAACCCGCGTCCAAAACCGGCCACTTCGTATGCAAAACGCTTCATAATTGTAAA
>CAXIVU010000105.1:2500-5000 GCA_964035795.1 Pterobdella sp. o SKG-2022
CGACTAAGTCTCATTGGAATGTGAGACGCATCGTGTGGTCAAATTTTGAGTGAAATTTAGGCTGACGGTTCGACGATAACTTTGCCAATGCGTTGTTGCTTAGAAGAGATGGAGTTTGAATATGTGAGAAGAATGACTTGTTTGCCCATTGATATTGATATTGATAAGGTGAGTGAGCGTTTTTGTTGAAGTTTTGTGAAAATAAGGCACGATGCTGCAATAGATCTCGATTATACGCGGCTGCTGACTGAAGCGATTGACACAGACACAGACAGTGGACGCATTGATAGATGGAAATGACTCTGCCGCAAGTGGCGGCGTATGTGGCCGAAGGGATGAAATAGTATGAGACACTGGCAAGGATGCGTCTAAGGATGTGGGGTAAGGTGCCTAAAAATTTGAAAAAATGCAAAACGCTTTAGAATTGTAACTTGTAAATTGTAAAATTGCACTTTTTTGCAAAACGCTTTACAATTATGAAGCGTTTTGCATACGAAGTGGCCGGTTTTGGACGCGGGTTTGAAAGTCAGTATAGTGATCCTTTTCCCCTGGCGGCTCGCGGCAGCGAGCCGAAAAATTTAGAAATTTGGGACTGAAAGATGCGATTTTAGACGCATCTTTCGTCGAGCTATTTTACGACTGGTTGTTGCCTAAATGTTCAGTTTTGGACGGGACGGCGGTGGCGTGTTTTGTGGCCTGTACCTTGCCGCCGCCGCCGCCGAACTGACAAATAGCAGGCAATAGCCCTTTTAAGGTGCCGACTTAGGACGATTAAGATTGGCCTTATTTATGATGCACCACGCATCGACACCGACACACGCCGAGACAAAGGAAGAAAGAGCGGCGAGACCGACGGCAGTGTTTTTCTTTACGCTTTAAAGTAGTGGTTCGTCACACTAGTTTATTTATTGGCCCTTGTGACGCCAACACTCACTTTTATATGTGGGTCTTTTCACGCAGCTTCCCATTTCACGATCTGGTATTTGCAAATTCTTTTTTTCTCTTTTGCTGCTGCTGCTGCTGCTGCTGCTGCTGCAAAAAGAGAAGCCAGAATTTCCCACCGGACACCACGTGGAGGTTCCAGATCACGTCCAGCACTTTTTTGCACTTTTACACTTTTACCATGACTAGACGGGTGATGGTGGTGATGGTGCCTTTCTTCGCCCGCCTCGTGATGCCCCTTTGTATTCATTGGTACTTGCGTATGGAGTACACACACGTGTGGGGGTTCTAGAGTTGGCATCATTTTATTCACCACATTATTCACCCTTCAACATAGGCACCTTTCTAGACGCATCTTACGCTACTTTTTTATGGCGCGACGGTGCCTAAGCGCTGCATATGTGAGCGCGTGTATATCACGCACACTCACATATACAACCTAGAAAAGGATAGTAACTGAGTAGAAGACGTTGTGTTTTAATAAATCGCTTCAGAATTTAGAAACGCTCTTTCTTAAAGCGAGTCGCGTCGCCTTGCCTTGCCTTGCCTTGCCTTGCCTTGGCGTTCGTGGGACTTGCAATGATAAAATTATTATTTTCGATTAATTTTTTAAAATTTATTAATTAATAAATTTATTTTTTTAATTAAATATTTAATCATTTTATATTAAATTATTTAATTTTTTTTTCTCACACTTTTTCGATTAATATTTTAAATTTAATTTTAATTTTCAATTAAATTTTATAAATTTTTTCTATTTCGACTTTTCATAAGACTAAAATCATCATCATCATCATCATCATCATCATCATCATCACCGCCGCGGCCGTGCAACACGCGTGCACACACGAAGATCATTATCATAACCACCAGTTCGCGCCCCTACTAGAACAATGAGCATACACGTGGTAATGGTTTTTTTTTTTAAATTAACTAAAATCAAATTTAAATGTTACAATACTTTATTGTGACATTTTAAAAACGCTCAAAATATATAAATATATATATATATATTTATTTTTCGATTATTTTTAAAATAAATTTAAAAAAAATTTTTTTTCTCATTAAATAGATGATTATTAATTAAATTTAGTCGTTTACTCAATCACAAATGTATACGAATCGAAGTAATTCATTTTAGAATAAATTTCATTTATTTTATCGAATTAAGTGAAAAATGATGAAAAAAACTTTTTTTATCAAAAATTATATTCTACATATGTTTTAAAAGTAATTTAGTGAAAAAAAATCAACTAAAAAAAAAAAGTCATTTTCGATCAAAATCTCGACTAAGTGCCGACTATTTCTGAAGCGTTTTGCATAAAGATAACGTCCTCTACTCAGTTACTTACATTGCACCCAATTTTACTCTCTATTTCGATTCACACTCGATTAACGCGCCGCCGCCCCTAGCTACTTACGCTGGCTGCAGCCGACGCGCTGCATTACGCGCGACGCTGCTATATACATACAGCGCGTCTACGCACGCGTTATAGGCACCGACGGTGCCCAAAATAACTTTTTTTCGTAAAAAATTTTTTGAAAAAATTTCTGAAGC
>CAXIVU010000107.1:0-23113 GCA_964035795.1 Pterobdella sp. o SKG-2022
TGTTTTGTTTAAATATTTTTCACAAAATGATTTGAAATCCTATCACTTCTTGCAAACGACTCATCTGCCAAAACCAAGATTACTTATGTGCATTTATTCAACTTCATCATTGAAAATTCAAATAATACTATAGCGACTGATAACCATCCAAATTGGAGGTATGTAATGATATTAGAATGAGGCATATTTGCAAGTAATTCGATTATCGTGAACTGATATGGAAATACACAACAATGGAGTCATGTTTGGTAAACTTTTGTCACAAGAAAAAAACAAGCCACGACAGGTGGTTCTGTATAAGAAAGATAAATTCCCATCCGCTGACTAAGTGGCGAAAAAAAATTATTGCGCACCAAGTGCTAAAAGTCACAAAATAAGCGAGAATATGTGAGGAACGTAGAAGAAGTGAAAAGTAAATTATTTCGCTTATTTAACGTTTAAGTTACTACACGAGGTTTTACAGTTGAGTTGGAAGCAGTGAGTTAAATAATCAAAATGATTAGTGATCAGGATTCATTTATCGCGGCATAAATAATATTTCCAATATATTGGTCACTTATCACACACTTGCTAACGATTTTCGATACCGCAGAATCACTGAACTGATATTTATCCATGAAGCCTTTAAATGTCAACCAAATTAAACATTCGACAAACGTTAACATAGTTATAATAAAACATTTAATTCCAAGGATGTCAGTTTCAATTTGACCGGCTAATTTAAGAAACAAATGGTAGTTCAAATTTGCTATATTCACCGCCACATTAGGCCTGAGCCAAAACTCTACAAACAACCTAGTCACAGTGAAAAACTTATTATGGGTTTATTTTATTTGCAACACTTTTTGTTGGCATTTGTGAACCATTGGAATAATATTATAACTTTTCACTCGATGGGTTGATAGTGATATTCATATGATACGGAAACGGAATACTTATTTTATAGCAGGTGTAACACACATTCTGTGTTTGGAAAACTCATCTCGCAGTTCTTCCTCCTAGGAAGGTCTTCCACGTTCGATGAACGTCCATCCTAGCAACCCATTGAATACAATGAAACTAGGTCCATTTGTTCGTTGTCTAATTATACAGTGAGTTGATTTCAGTAGAACCCCATAAAAATTATTCATTACTTCTCATATGAACAGGCCTTTTGGCCATACCCTGTAACTATAGTCACCTCACCACCTGACAATGTACTCCTAATAGAAAAAGCATCGCAGTTGACTAGAATTTCTAACTTATTCATACAACTGCACTTTTTATAAAAGTCAGTAGAACGAGAAGTTCAATGCTAATGAAGTGGGCAATCAAGCTTCGTTTCTCAGTTAAAATTCGCTGTTCGTAGCTCTTGGTAGGTCTTGAAAGCCAGATGAGGAAATTTCGTGAGAAGCATATTCATACGCTTGGTTTAAGAGGACCAAACTGGCGTACATACACTGAATGGATATTTTTTTGCATTTAGTATATGTACTTTATAGAACGGGTGTCCGAATTCGATAGTGATAGACATCGGCCAATCAAATGGAACCAAAGTGTCGAATATCTTCTGTTCTATCATCAATCTGTAATTCAGTTATAGTGATCAAATATTAGGTTAGGTGAGAACAATACTTGTAATTTCGTAGATTGAATTAAACATGCCATCATACGCACGCGACCCATGAACTGAAGTCTAAAATACCTACGGTTGAGAACGCTCACAATTGAGATAATTATCCAACCTATTGCCAGTTTCAAATGTTTTCACTTTAAAAGTTTGCTTACTTGACTACTCACAGGTAAGAATTGAAATACCAACACATTCTGATTGTTATTCCGAATGACTTGAAATAGAAGTGCACCTAACCAGAACGATGTACCCCATTTTTAGGTGGTAATAATATTTTTTCAAAAACAGTCATTTAGTCTAGAATTTAAAGTTTGGGGTTTATACAAAAAATGAATTATTATTTGAAAATTAGATATAAAAGCAAATATGTATTCATATTTATTTGTTCATATTTATCAAAGTCCTATTCCTGTCCTCCGCTGTGTAACAAAAGTTTTTGCAAAACATTTTTTCTATATCAATTATAAGTTGAGGATCATCAAATATTTCTTGATCCAGATTTAGGGCGTGCATACCTTATTGATGTGATAAAACTTCAAGATCTCTATGCGTTGATATTGCTTCAATGGAGCAATACGAATCTCCGAAAATGGACGGTCTAATTCTTGACGGCGGTTTATGGCGACTTTAAATTTCCGGGTAAATGGAATGCCCAGGTAAGAGAACTGGTTATTTGGGGACAGGAGAAAGATAGTTTGATCATTTAGGTTCAGAATTTTTAAGTTCAAAACGTTTGACAAAGCTTCGTGTTTCCGGCAAAAGTAATAGTTTTTGTCTTCATAGCTTTGATGGTCACCTTAGCATCCCGAAGTTCTGTCGAAGCGGTTGCACGTTTTTCTTTAAACCGGATAACCTTCGCAGCCATATGAATCAAGCCGTCAACATACAGGAAATCGTTCAATAAAGTATCATGAAACTGATAAGCAGGCTTCAGCAAAGCGATGGCGGGTACTTCATCCATCGTCATGACGGTCAACAATAGAGATAAGAGATCACCTTGCCTCACACCACGTTGACGTTTTGCCTCGAGATTGGGAAATTATGCAACCGCCTGCCTATAGGACTCTCCAGGATAACTTGGCAATGGCAGATGGGCGCTGATATCGGTAGCGGACCGAATGATGTTGTCATCAGAAGTCGAATCAAAGGCTTTAGAAACACTAACGAAAATCAAAGCTTGGCCTAATAAAGTAGGTTTCAAATGACGCAACAAACAATACAGAATAGAAGCAGCTTTAAAACAACCGTCATATTACACGAAGGTAAATTTGAGTAATGAAAACTTCAGGAACACATACCAGAGACTAACAAGCACTTGAAGAAAGCTTCGAATAAGTACGCGGGAGACAGAGATCGGACGTAAGTACCTAGGTCTACCTTGCTCATAACATTTTTGGTGTCAAGGTAATACGGAAGCGATAAAGATGAGATAGACAGCCCTCAGTGAGTAAAAGGAATTTAAAGTAAGTAAATAGTGCCTCAACATTCATTTTCTTCAAGTTTTCGGAAATAAATTATCCAGACCACTGGCAGTATTGCACATACGCTTCAAAGCAGATATCACCTCAACTCCCGTAATAGGATCAATCAGACTCCAGGTAAAGGGAATAATTTGGCGAAAAGCTCGCTTATCAGCACGAGAGCCCATTGATAAAATATCATGCCAGTGGATATCTGAAAGTTCAGAAAATCCACGGTTCCTTGTATATCCATCCTTCAAGTTACCTTATAGGACAGCAGTTGCAGCGTCTCTTCGTCAGTGATGATCGGCGGTTTGAAGGGCAGCATAAATGGGACAGCTTGTTTGATTTCTGTTCATGTATGTGCGAACAGAATGACGTGCGCGACGTTTTGACACCATGCTGCAATTGTGAGGAAATGCATTCATTACATGCAAGTTAGGTAAGGAGAGAACGTTTGCCCATGTGAATGACTCGGACTTCAAACCATTAGCAAAGAAGAGCAGGTCGCATGACAGCAGTCAGAATTCTTCATTAGATTCAAGTTGAGAAGTAGTGGCATCACGAATTATGCTGGATCATGCAGTGTATTGTTCAGATTCATGGGAAATTATGTGACAATCAGCAGCAGGAGCAAATGGGACTCAATTCATTCGTAGCGACAGAAAACGATACTTAGTGCTTGAAATCCACCGACAAAGAAAGTATGGTTACTCAACGTTGGCAAGCAAAGCGGTTACCCATGAAGAACCACGAGGAGGTCCTTATGTTCTTCTCTAATTCTACTTCTACTACTACAACTACTGATAGAATTGTTTTTTTCGGAGGGTGCAACACTTTGCAATCAAAAATAACACCAATGTTTGAGGCAACAGTGGAGAGTTACAGAATAATGTGATCGAAATAACAATTGAATTATGATTCATACGTATACGTGGGTGATAATTTTTAGCAATCTAAATATCTGATGAATGATGCGGAGCGGTGACAAAACAGTCCTCATGGAAAGAAAAGTTTTGGGTGAAGGCAAGCGTGTTGATACGCAATAATATACTGTGCAAGACACAACAGCACCGGTTTATACTATAATCAGACGAACGCGCACAGTAGGACTGAATACAGAAAACTGAATTGGACAGGTGAATAGCAGCTGTATTTAGGGTAGATCAGTCTAATGTGGTTGTAAAATAAACAAAATATTTATGAAATACAAAGCGAATAAAAATCATTACTAAATTATACTACGCAAATTAGCAAGAACTATACGGCTGATTGAAGTTTGCAGTAGCGGCCAGATTGTTATAGTTAATTACAGATAAACGAGAAAAAAGGCAGTATACAGAAGTGAACAAATAATTAAATAAGAATTCTAAAATATGTTCAAATAATCAATAAATTCTATGATCTATTCAGATCGAGTAAAACTATGTACTAATTAAAATGCACAAATAGTGCATGAGATGGGATCAAATATTTTAAACTTATCTCACTCTGTTGGTATGTTTCGACTCTCTTCAAAGTTTACTTCATCGTCTGATGTGGCAACCGCGGATTGATCTTAACCTAGTTTAGGAGAAATATGATAGCAAATTGTGTAGATGATTCAATTCTTTATACTGAACGACCACAAATGGCTATCTGTGAATAATGGCTTCCTTTTGTAGAGCTGAAAATATTTCATGCGTAATAAGTTTTACTGGCTTCGAAAGCTAGCTTCCAAATAAGCATCCACATTATTTAGGTCTTCAATCATACTCTAATTTGAAATTTTCCCCATACAAATATTCAGTTGATTCATTTTCAAACGTTTCTCATTCTACAAACTATTGTAGAATTCACATTTGATGATGTTTGGTTCATTTGGAGCACCCTTATCCAAACTAAGAAACAAAAGTTCGCCCAGATTTGAAAGTTTGCTATCAAACAAAACCTACCTCGTTGAAAGTGCCGACAGGAAAATAGTATTGTGTTGGATAGGCCGTGATAGATTGCAGAAAATATAAATTATAATCAATTTTTGAATGTCGGTGAATTTTCTGCTTGCATGACATTCTTACTACAAACTTGAACTAAAGCAAACGAATGCACTTATGATGGTGGAAATAATTTTGGCTTCTATTGAAGTAACAGACCGGAGTTTCGTCCATTTTGACGCACGTCAAAACCAGGCAAGGCATTTAGGCCTAAACTGAATTGACCCTATACCGAAATTTTCTTTTTTCCTCTGGCACATAAAACAAATGGGGGAATTAAATTAGTCATTCATAATTACTTCAAAAACTTTTCAAGCACCAAGAAGCTTTGATGCCGTACTGACACAATGATCGAGTCATATCGATATAAGGACAGTTCAAAAATTCAATGATAATTTATCAGGCTGAGAGCATTAATTGCAGAGAGATGCTCTCCAAAAATATAAGGGTTCAGAGAATATTTTGAGATGTTATTTATCAAGATATATAAACGTGTCTCTAGTTGACTTATTTAAATGCCATCACAGTCTGCACATTATATTGTGTACAGACACTTGTGTGTACATGACTGAGCAGCTTCATCTTCTATAATAATGGGAGCCTAACGAGAGTGTTACACGGATGAAAACACTCTGAATTGTCTTTGGTATAAAGGAGAGTTAAACATTTCCTTTTGTTGCAATTAACCTTTTCTAGCCCATTACAGTGTGCACAGGTTGAATTGATGAATTGTATAGAGATAAAATGAATGTTGAACTGTTCATGACAGAATGTCATTGGCTGGAATTCTATTTGTCCATGATCAATCACTTCATGATATTATCGCCCACCAAACTATCGGGGTATTTTATGTAATTTGGTGAGTATTTTAAATAGTTATCCTCAATGATTCGTATACATTTTTGCACGGCATCCAAACGCACAACACGTTATAATACATTTTGAGTGCATTTATTATAACGTTAATCATGCATTCGTCAAAGTTATTTCATACTCGCAAATTCATAATTTCATAACGTATTTCTCAATAGTTCAATGAATATGTTGCCGATCGTTTCAAAGTTTTCTGACGACATCAAATATCCTGACTCACAGTATCATTGTCGAACTCACTGGTATTCATTGGAAACATCGAGCTAATTGACAGCACGCTTTGAAGAGAACCCATATATCTAAACTCTGTTTTCCTGCTTCATTTCAAGTTATAGTCAGACTGTCGTCAGCTACCTTTCAGAGTTGTACGACTTATCTCACTCAGATAAACACTATAGAAATCGAGAAACAATTCTTCGGCGATAGACGCGAACCAGACAGGAAACAGATGATTGTATTATCTATATCGATGTATTTTGCACACTCCCTGTTGATCGTATTGCCTACTTCTGAAACCACATTGATGAATAAGATTGTGCTAATCAAACATGTTGAATGTCTGTTGAAAATAAGTTAACCTCAAATAATGCACAAATATCTCGTCCTTCTTAACAGTGTAAACCTGAGTCTCTAAGTCATTGATTAATGTGAACCTGCATATTTCAACCCAATTGTCGTCCACGTATTTTCATACATACACTTATGAGTGGACCTTTCCCATTGCTTTCCATTGGAAAACCACGTTTTTTTTTAGTGCCGGTGAATTCTATCATTGTGATAGTGATGTTCATTTCCTGCTGAACCCTAAAATATCATTAGTTTACTCACCTAGAATAATGCTTTTCTCCATAAATATTTTGCTAAATCCCCTGAACATTTTAGTGGATGTTCATGTGCCCCTCATGGTTCTTTTGATAGTTGCATTCCTATATGATTGCCTAGAATGTACGGCCATATTGATCACTTTTCTTTAACGAGAAGACGGCATGCTTAATTTCAACGTCGTAATTGTGATTTTCATTTTAACGTACCTTTGCAGAACCCAGTAAATTTGGTTGAATTTGAAATATTCCATGTTGGCCAATAATCCTTCTACGTCAATTTGATCCTTTATCTATTATGTCAATTTACCCGATGAATTTTCACTTCAAATTTCAAACAGAAAGGAATATTGACAAATGGAGCATATCAATGTGATGACAAAGCTGAATTAAAGAGTTTATTTATCTCAATTAATTCATATTTGTACATTTGACGATTGGTTTGGGATAATCAACCTTTTGGCTTTTAAAGTATTAGGTGCAATTAAATTATAGATGATAATTTTCAAATGCAAAAACTGCAAGTTTGACCACACATTACACTCGATGTGCGTGAGAGACATTGTTCTGTGGTAACAGGCGTGATCCCACTTCTCGGTTATGAGTTGATGTGTTCTCTCAAGTCGTTGTGGTTTCATATTTGAACGATATTATATTTCCAATAACAACTTCCCGAATTTTGTACATACAATCAATTGAACCATATCATGTTGATGGACACATGTCGACTTCTGCTTTGTCTTCTCCATAAATGTACCGAAATATTGGCAAAAAAAGAATTTTATTTGTATTTCTGATCACGAGTTTAGGATATCCCAAGCTTCAGCTTACAACATATTAGTTCCGATGAAATTAAAGAAGACGATTGAAAAATGCAAGGAACAGGATTTCCTTCCTGTATGAGCATTGTTGAATTTGAATGACCGCATCACAATCACTGTTGGAGGTAAGTTGGGGAGATACTACAGCATTGTCCTGAAGCCCACAGCAAAATTCAGTTTAGAAATTAGAAGCTACATAATGCTGCTTACCAAATAAAGTGTCTTAATATTTCAGAACAAATCATACCTGATCTTGCTGGTACATTTCGGTAACACTATTATAACCACGATTTTAGGATAATGCATGAGATCTTCATGGATTGTTCTGAAGAATAAATGAAATTCCTTCGTACAAATTAGCTTCTTTTTCATTCTGTTTACTGAATGAACGTGAATCAAGTGAAAAGTTCACAGTCATATGTTTAAAGAAACATCTTATCTGATTTTGTTTAAAGATGGCATGCTCTGAAGCGTTATATAGGGATTTTTGGAAACAAATTTCTCCAATCGGAGAGATTCCTGTGATCTGACGTTGAGGAAATGTTGTTCACAATATTTGAATAACCACAAGAGAGGCCATTGAAAAAACCCACCAAGGTAAGCGGTTCTGCTATTCCAATTTGAGTCAATTCTCAATTCGTAAATCTAAATACAATGATTGGCTGCTGTAAGAAGTTATTTAAAGTCTTGTGCAAAATATGTAAGAATGAAGCAGTATCCTTATATTTCTTTGGTAAATTAAAGACTGTGGATTCCTCTCTGTTCCTCTTCATTTTACGGTTTGACATATTCCACATCTCTTTGAATTCACGTTGTTTTGAGTTATTCAGCTTTTTATCATTTCCCCCCTATATCCTACCACATCAGAAAACATTTCATCATCTCTCAAAACCAAACCTAAATTGCTCGATAATGGTCGCAGTGATCATGGTAACGGTGCTTTCCGTTATAAAAACCTATTGAAAATAATGTAATCCTTAATATTTTGACAGAGAATGAACAAAAACTCTACAGGATATAGGCTGTTCTTTTGTAGGATAAACGGATATCCGTCTATTTTTAGTTAAAATGAACTTTGCTTATGTTAGAGGTTATGCTATTCATTTGTTAGAATACTAACACCACCTTTTCGGAATATGTTGCGATCATCTTTACATAGTGAAGTTCAATAACGTGATTGGTCTTCATAGTGGAACTGCATGGGATCCAATGTTCGTGACACCATCATAAGAAACGTTCATTTTGTTAGAACTTATTTCTAACGACAGTTTCATGTGGAAAGTGCATGTAAGCATTCCAACCACTCAGGCTTGTCTTTACAAAACTCCAGATAATGAAATATGTTTGACAACCCAATAAATTTGCAAAAAGGCGTGTGTGGTATTGCTCAGAAAATGTTGAACTCCATTGCTCTGATATCCGATAAATATACCACTGAGAAGTATTACAATTTTAAATTATCGCAATTGTTAGTGTTTTGTGCCCTTGTTAAAAATTGTAATAGTTACTTTGTTGTGAAATAGTGGAACGTACATCTATGTAGATCATTTGAGACAAGTATTTATTCAGTCATTCATATGACGAAAACGTACACTGTTATATTACTGAATTTCCGAACAGGGATTTTGTCAAAGTGTGAGATTGATTAGTTTTGAAATTCAGTAATTGCAAATGCTCTACATGAAATTCATTCAAGTAGCATGGCGAATAAAGATTTTTCATGTTCTTATAAATTCGGATTCATCTTTTGGTTCATCATTTATAAAGGCATTTGTGGATGCCTCTATAGGGCATATCAAATAAGGATCAATACACTGACAATATACAGACACTTCGTTATTTCACAGAAGTACAACCTGTAGGTTCAAGCAGCTGATCGGAAATTCAGAGAAACAAGTATGTTTTGTGGAGTAAGAATGTTTCGAGAAAACATGACAAAAATAAGAGCTACTCATATGACATCGTTTTCAATAGGAATTTCTCAGGATCTCTCTCATATCACTCAATAATATATATCCTAAACTAGATATTTAATAACGCTACTGAGTACCGAACCTGTGGGTAAAGTCTTCTTTACACAAAACGTTGACCCTTTGGGTAAAGTGAGCCTCTTTGGCGTTCCAGGATTAAAGGTTTGCGAATCCAAGCCTCAATCATACCGCAATTGTTGGCATTGTTTCTTTGTTACATATCCGTACCACGTTTGTTGTTGCACACTTAATTCAATAAACCTACCAATATTTATCCTGTTGACCAAATCATTCCGTCGATTTTGTTTTCTACAAACATCATTTCTTTTGACAATTCATATTCAGTAATGTAATGTTTGGTGTTCGAAATCAGTTATGAATAAAATATTGAAAAAATGGTTGACACTCAAACATCATCATGAAATGTGTGTGGTAATACGCCCATATTGAATAAAACAATAAATTGACGTAATACTTGTGATGTTGTTTGTACTTCAAGCTGTTTATTAGGCTTTACAGGCCGCTTATAATGATTTTACTTTACCTAACGGGAAAAATAACGCATCACAATGTCACCAAATGAGCTTATTTTCAGAATGAACTTAATTAAATAACCCAAATGTTATTATAAGAACAAAACATTACATTCTTCACATACTGGTCCATCTGGATACAATCAACGAGCGATATTGTTATTAACGCCAGTAAAATAAAAGCGAGGATTACTGAACGCTTTTGCAATTTCTTGTACTCTTGTTTGACTGCCGCATGTACATCACTAATAATCATTTAAAAAAATCGATAATGTACTGTAGCAAGTATGAGGCCACATACTCACCTGGTAAGATATACAAACTATTTACTGCCAAATAAATGACAAGTGAAAATAAAAATAAATGTAAATATACGGACGAATTGAAAAATGAAAACCGGAAATCGGTGAACTGTACCAAAGAAGACATAAACTGACTACCATTTCTTTTTGGGTGCACAACGATAGCATCCACTTCCTAATGGCTGCACTTTCTGCAAACCTATGAAGTAGACCATTTTGTTGCAATTTATAATCTTGAAGGATTTTAAAGGGTCAAGTTGGTGACCACTATCAATAAGTTGGTGAGCGATTTAGCTTATAGGGAAATAATCCATTGCTAACCGCAAGCTTTTTCGGATGTGCTCTTTGATCCGGGTTGATGAATTTCGCTCAGTCCGCTCAATATACTTGTGTCCTGAATTAGATTTTAATTGACGAGCACAACAGGATTTAGTGTGAGTGGGAATTTTATATTGGATTATTGGATGCACCAAGCGTTCGGTTGAGTAAATTATCCTCAGGTTAGCCATAGGGTATATTCGATCAATTGCTTGCTTAAGCCTCCTCTAATCAGAAAATGAACTTTTCCTTTATATAGCGATTGTAAATAAACTTGTTTCTTCTGCACTGAGCATGGCTGCATAGAGTGAGGTGTGTTCTGTGATAACTTTTTGATGAATGATTTTGGACATCTTTGCTCGATAAGAATATTTTCAGTGAAATAAAGTTCTTCTGTTAGATTTTCTTCTCAGCAGCTCTTTTCGGCTCTTTCATACAGTGTTCTTACCAGTTCCCGTGTGTAATGGATTGGAACAAAACTCTTAAAATATTATTACATCAAATGAAAAAATGGCCGAAGTTGAAAATAATGATTCAATAAAATGGATGCCTAAATTACCGGAACAAAACTTTTGCACCAATTATTTCTTACCCGTTTGCGTAATTATGAATTTCCCAATTTCATATGTGAGACCTTATACCATAGCGTTTCCAGATAAATGCAGGGGCTAGACCGCAAAAACCGCAGTAATTAATTACTACAAACAGCCACCTGTACAATACATTCACCTATAAAACGATTTCATGGAAAAATTACGCTGTCACAAATTCCAAACAGTTTCTTCGATTACAATTCGCGGCTTGAGATGCGTTTGTTTGCGACCAAAACATTTTGCAGTCTGACCGCTTCGAAATTCAACATGAAAATAACATCCATAGGTCTATATAACTCGACATTTTAAAGCGTTCATGAGGCAACTCATAGACACAATGTTCCATTTGGATTCCAGCGATGAGAGAAAGTTTTCATTCGTGGTCAGAAATGGTCAATACATATTGAAACTAGGAAAATAAACATGAAATAACGCGGGGTTAGATAAACGAGGAATATGCATGAACTTGTTCAATGCAGAGAAACAGATCGGAATTCCCAGCCTGCTTTTCACTATAGGAAATGAAATGAGACCGACTTAGCTCTACGTATTTTGCTCAAACATTTCAAAAAGTTTCACAGCAGCCGACTATTTTATTTAGATTCACTTATTTAGAAGTAAATCAAATTAGAATAGTAGAACAGCTTCTCTCGGTGAGTTATTCCAATGGCGTTTCTTGTGATTATTCAAACATTGCCGATAAACTCTCCAACCCCCAAATCACATAAATCACTCTACATTAGACAAAATCATTACCAAAATTATCAAACTCAGCCTTTGAAGTATACTGTTTATAAAAAACATCCGACAAGATGTTTTTATGAAACATATGACTGTGAAATATTCTTATTCTTAACCATTCATCAAGTAAACAAAATGAAAAAGCTGCAAATTTGTTTGCAGAAATTTTATTTGATCTTCTCGACAATGTCTCATTTTCTGATCCATTATCTTACAACAACGGTAACCATACGGTTAATGTAATGTATCTACAAGATCAGGTATGATTTGTTCAAAAATATTTGGTCGATGAACTTTACTTATGTTTCGATATTCATTCCTTAAATACTATCATATGGAGTCTCATTTCTATGCTGAATTTTGCTGTGGACTTCAGGACAATGCTGTAGTAGCGAATGGACTTGCTTGCAGTGGTCATTATGTTGCGGATATTGCAATGCAGTAATGCTCATACAGAAATCCGATTTCAGTCTTTGTATTTTTCAATCTTTTTCTTTCATTTAATTGGAACTTATATGTTGTAAGCAAAAGATTGTGGTATCCTGAACTCAGGATAACAAATACAAATAAAATCTGTTGGGTCAAAATTCCGGTACATCAAAAGAGGAGACAATGCGGAATTTACCACTTGATTTTAGGCACAAATCCAAGAAGCCCTTATCGAGGATGTATTATCTTTGAACGAAGAAACCACTATGACTTCAAGTAACAGGTTCTCTCACAACCGTGAAATGGAATCACGCAGTCAAATGCAAGCAAAGTCTAATTATTAAATCAGTAATATTTGAGCACTAAAACAATTGATCGGAGATTCCGTATTTACTTGCATTCTTTTGTTTGCATACATTGTGATCTAAAATATTACAATTTTGAACAACACTATGTACATATTTAGTCTTCATTACAATCTTCTAAGTGGTTCCTGTCTCATTCAAAAAAGTTGTTACGAAGCTATGGTTAGTTGTTCAGTGATGCGCAAACGGCGAGATAAGCGCCAAAGCTTTTGTTGTGATTCCTTCTATGGGAGTCACACTTGGTGTTGGACCAACGGCTCGAAGGTAAACAACAACCATTTGCGGTGAGGACGATATTGGCTTGGATGCTACTTGGACCTAGAACGCGTAACAAGGGTTCTCTGATTGTAAACACGACATTAGGGGAAGAAACTGAAATCTGGACCTCTGTTGGACATACGTATGATATGGGGTTTCAGGACATAGGCAGTACATGGAAGGAGACGTGTATAGATGAATATAGATGGAATTTTGGTGAACGGTGTAAGTATCTGCTGAAAGTTCACAATCTGGTTATTAATTTTCTTGTACATACGTTCAATATGTATTCATGCTGTTTTGATGAAATCCATATTTTTTGACTCAATTTGCACTTTTCGGTCGACTTTGGATAGCGGGAATAACTTTTGGTAGGCCTTAACCAACTTAGCTATCGGTGGGTTAGCAGCATATAGTTCTTTGATATGTAATTCAGTGTTAATTGAAGATTTCTTAATGATGCCGATGTCTGATGGTGTTGTAAACCATTTTATGCAACCTACTACCAAAAATACATTCCGATGGGCATTTTTAGGCTGTTCAAAGGTATATGGCTGTATGTGTGGATATGATGGTTTGTGAGCCGAAATACTGCATTGTATGTGTTAGTTAGGGCACAATCTATGATAACAAGTTATTTACGTCTCAGTTGGTAGCTTCTTCGAGGAATTCCTTGTATTGAAACGGTCAATTCTAACTTTGTTGTAGTTTGGTGATTTTTTGTTTAAGTTGGAAAAAGGAGATCGTATAAATCGTTATTTTTTGGGCGTAGATTCGATGCAAGCAGATACTTGTTGTTTGCTGAATAACCGCAAAAACGTTTTACTAATCATGTTTTACTGCAGTACCGCCATTAGAATTAAATTCGGAAACTACCGAAAACGTGGAAAGTCAAACACTGATGGCCAGTGTAGGGAAATTCGATGAAATTTTCAAGGATTCGATACTGGATTTTGGAGAATTGATGCAAAACGGTTGAAGAACTGTAGTACCGTGACTTGAAAAACGATCTTAGTCACTTGCATCATCAGCATCTCGAAGTGCTGCCGAAGGGGATTCAAGATTTTTGTACGTGAAGCCGTTCAATGAAGTATGATGGAACTGATATCCAAGCTCCGGGAAAACATCTCACTCGTCACCATGATGAATAACAATGGAGATAATAGATTACCTTGCCTGAAACCACGATGACATTTTGCTTCGAGAATACGAAATTGTGCAAATTCTAGCTAACAGGACTCCGCAAGTCAACCTAACGACGGCGGACGGGTACTGATAGCTGCAGTGGGCAGAATGGTGGTGTCATGAGAAATCAAATCCTGGGCTTTTGACACATAGATGAAAACCAAAGCTAGAACTAAATAGGAAGAGTTCGAATGACGCAGCAGAGCATGCAGAAGAGAAGTGGCTTCAAGACAACCGTCACCCTATAGGAAGGCGAATTGGAGTGATGAAAGCTGGAAAAACACATTTCAGCGACTAGCAAGCACTTTGTGCAGGAGCGAATAAGGACGAAGGAGTCAGAGATCCGACGTAAGTCCCTAGGACTACCTGCCTCATGAATTTTTGTGTTGAGTTAATGCGTGAGCGACAAAGATGAGGTGAAAAGCCCTCAGCGAGTAAAATGAAGTTAAAATAAGTAGCTAGTGCCTCAACATTCATTTTCTTCAAGTCTTACGGAAGTAATTTATCCAGACCGGTGGCAGTATTGCCCAAACGCTGCAAAGCAGACTTCGACTCAACCCCAGTAATGGAATCAATCAGACTCCAGTTACAGGGAATAACTTAGCGAGACGGTCGCTTATCAGCATGAGAGGTCATCGATAAAATCACACGACAGCACATATCTGAATTCTCAAAAAATCCACGGTGCCTCCTATATCTATCCATCAAGCTACTTTTTAGGACAGCAGTTGCAGCATCATTTCGTCGGTGGTGATAGGTGGTTTGAAGGGCATCGTAAATAGCACGCCTTATTTGCTTTGTGTTGGTGTATGTGCGAACAGAATGACGTGCGCGACGTTTTGACATCATGCTCCATGTGTGACGAAATGCACTCATTGCATGCAAGTCAAGTAGTGAAACAACCTGTGTCCTACTGAACACTCGCATTTCAAACCATTCGCAAAAGAAAGCAGGTCATACAACAGCAGTCAGAGTTCTTCATTAGATTCAAGTTGAGAAAAAATGGCATCAAGAATGATGCTGGACCATGCATTGTATTTTTAATCTGTCTCCAGTTAGTGGGTGAAAGGTTAATAGGAAACTATGTGACAATCAGCAGCGGGTGCAAGTGGGATTCGATTCTTCGTTAGAGACAGAAAACTAGTCTTGCTTCTTAAAATTGACCTGACAAGAAGATGTGGTTGCAAGGCCTTATAGAGCTCAAGTTGCGATGGAGACGTCCCAGCTAACTTAGTCGTGATACGCAACAAGAGAGGCACTCTACCGTATAGACCAGCAAGAGCGAGCGGTATTTTTGCACAACTGCTTTTCCTGATTGTTTCTCACCGGATGAGCCTATTTAAGATGTTGACCCAATCAGATCTTGCTAGTAAAACGGAGATCGCAATCACAACAACGAAACCTCCTCTTAAATTCATTGCTCAACAGATCTCCGGAACCTGCCTCAAAATGCACAGTGTTGTACTTGAAAGGCCAGCACCAAGCGTACCAACTCTCTCACAGAATTCACACGTGAAACTCCTTCAACTGAACTGTGTACTGGATATTTCTGAAGTAGGAACATCAGTTAAAAATTCGTTATTTCTATCGAGTATCTAAATCCAGATGAGTGGTTAGCTCACGTCCAGTTGTCCAACTTCGGCCGGCAAAAGCGTTACACGGGTGGGTCCACGAGGAGGTCGTAGTTCTCTGCGCCACTACTACTGCTACTACAAGGATATTCTTTTGGAGAGTGCAACAACAGTAAGGATTTACAGAATGAGGTGATCAAAATTACAAATAGGTCATGGTCCCAACGTATATGTAGTGATGGAATGTCGGTGATCTAAGCATATGGTGCATAATGTGGGGAGGTGAGAAAAACGACTTCATGGAAAGAAGATGATTTGGTGCAGGATTACGTGATGATATGCGATAATATACTGTGTGAGATCCAACAGTAGCGGTCGCTACTATAATCGGATGAATGCACATGGTGGGATGGATAACACAAAACTGAATTATGCAGGTTATTTGCAACTGTATTTGGGGAAGATCAATATAATGTGGTTCTAAAATTACCAAAATATTTATGATATACAAAGTGAATAAAACTCATGAATAGATAATACTACGCAAATTAAGAAGTTCAATACGGCTGATTGAAGTGCGCGGTAGCAACAAAATGGTCACAGTTAAACTCAGACAAATAAGAAAATAGGCAAAATACGGAAGCGAACAAATGATTAAATAAGAAGTCCAAAATATGTCCAAATAATCAATAAATGCTATGAAAGGTTTAAAAAATGTGGAGCAGTTCAATCGATTTAGTTTGTGTAAAATTATATGCTACTCACAACTTTTGAGTACCATGTAAATCAAAACAAAGTGTATTGTAACCGAGTCATTGAAAAATTTAATTCACGAAATAAATTTATCATACTGAGTGTTCGTAGGTACATGTTTGTCACCAAGCGCGAGAAGAATCAACCAATGTGAGTGGAAGGAAAGCAAGTTTTAATCAAACAAACGGAAGAAACTGACAGTTATTGGTAGTTTAAGAGATGCGAATATATAACAGAATGGGCTTATTGATAGATTGAGATCGTTTTCATTCAACGAAACACACAAAGCAACAAGCAAGCACTATGAAGGGCGTGAAACCTAAAGGCACAAATCAGATGAAATCATCAGGTGTCAAAATGGCCGCTCTTAAAGATTTCACCCGTTATCTTGTGAGAAACACCTCTTCCATGTGCCGCGCATGCAAACATCATAAGTTCTCAGTAATCCCTTGATGGTGAGAAGACAGAGATCACTAATGACGTATCAAGGAAGACCAAGCAAAATCAAGGCTTTAACCGATTTCGTGTAGCAGATACCACCATAATGTAGAATAATTGGCTGTTTGGTGACTCCATCTACTGTACTATCAACGTGCAAGAGAGCCAGTCTGACGGCAGCAAGCAGTCTTTCAATTCCTTAATGGTTATCTCAGCATCCCAAATTTTTAGTCGAAGCCGTTGTCAATTTTCCTTCAAACTGGGTAATGTTCTGAGCTTTAAGAATCAAGTCGTTATTATACACGCAACCGATCATTATGACATATTGAAACTGATATCACGCTCCGACAAAGCTGAGGTGTTCGGAATTAACCGAGTTTGAATTAAAAAAAGTAACTTGTCCAATTTATCAATTATACACTATACCAGAACACTAATGGGCACACTCTGCTAGCTAACTACTAATTTCACTACTACCAATTAGAGGCAACAATAAACTACGTGGATGCAAATTGTGTAAAAACAATATGAAGAAACGTCCATCGTGTACAGGCAGTTTCTGAACGTATATTCAACTGTTGGACATCCGAATTTTTGTGGAAATTGCACTAACACGTCGCATCTCAGCAAAAACAATCACGTTTGCCATGTGAATTTGGATTAAGCTGATTATTCCAGTCTCATATGTGTATAAATATGTGTATATATGGATCAACTGAGGAAGAATGTTTGACGGAATTCAGTGGTGCAAATTATCAAACTCTGGTTTCCATGATTACAAATCATTTTTAGGGATAATCACTACAGTACGTCAATGTCCAACGGCAAATTTCAGCATTCACTGATATTGCTCGCATTCAAGATTGCTCACATCATTGGAGACATTGGAAAGTTATTTGTGGTCAGCACTATCAAATTGAAGGTTGATATCAGCGTGTATATTGTACTTTTCAAAACGGTGTATTACGCTGTTTTAAAAACAGTAAAATCATATGATTACTCAATGCATAACACAGAATATCAAGGTGATTTAAAGTAAAAACCTGAATCACAGTAGGTTTAGCTGCTAGCAAGAGAGGGCGCGATCTAATACAATGTTTGCTAACAAGACCAATAGTCATGGCAATGGTTGGACAAAACCGCTCACCTATCTGAGACAATCTGACTGAGATAAGGATGAATACATTGTGACACCCGTGAATGGCTTCTTTTTTGGCAATACTAAGAAAATACCTTAGATTAATACTCATATTCTACCTCTAGAGTAGATAAGCATATTATGAGATACATTTACCCACTGTGGATGAAGTTGGTCAAGCAAATGCCAGGCAAAAGGCATAGTAGTGATGATGTGAATATTATCTACATTCATGGCTTGATTAACTGAGTCAGGATTTGAATTAGATGTCTGAATAAGTTTTTCGTACGAAACACTTCATCCGCCCTCAAAAATACTGACCAAGTAAAATGAAGTGTTTTTGGTTTTCCTTATTGAATGAACACAATATGAATAGTAAGTATTCGTTTATTTCACACAATATTTTCTGAAATCGGTTTTTCTTGTGCGTTTAAGGTGTAACTGTTGCCGAGGGTATTCGATTTCGGGTAGATTTCACGCAGTGAATCAACTTTGATTAGTTGATGATAATTTTTGTACGTTTTTGACCATTAACATTTGAATTGAACACTTGACTTTAACTTAATATGGAATAATCTGATTAGGAATTCATGAATTGAACAATTAAAAAACACGGACTTATGGATGTTAAAACATATGGATCAATCAAGCCAATGGGTTTCCAAATTCTGAATCGCTTTGATACATTCAATAATATCCGAAAAACATTGAAAATCAAAATTCAAATATAGCGTATTCTTATGAGCTAATCATTCAAATGGACTCTGACAACTGAGAGTGTCTATACAGCTCACTTCAAAAAAAAGAACACATGGCCAAGTGAATATCCAAATTTTGATATTATTCCCGATTGCCTTATTCTGCATGGTTCATATAACATTTGATTGCATGAAAAATTCTCATGATTGCCAAAATGGAGCAGAACACGTAATGTTTGACACATTTTCATCAAACACTACATTCATATGAAATTATCAACATGGATGAATTTGGTTTATGGTTGTGTAATTCATAAAAGTTGAAATAAAATTAAATGAAAAATGCACAGAATTTGTCAATACAAAGACCATGCACAAATGAGAACATCTAATCAGAATTAAGTTAGATATAAGTTATTCGCGAGAAGAATGTTTTTGTCATACCGGAGGTAAGCTTAACGAATGTACGACACTATAAAATAAATGTCCACTAAGTTATGCTTTGGTTTCTAGGTGTTTGCGTGTCTAAGGTGTTGTATGGTTATGAAATGTTGTTTTTGAGCAAACGTTTTGATTCTATGGAAGAGCATTGATCTATATCCACAGGTTGGACTATATTTGTTTTTGTTAAAGACACCTTAGTCGATACATTAAAATAAATGAAGGCAAGGAGTTTGTTACGTAATGAGAATACAAAAAATTATGACGAAAGTCCTAACAATTATTTAGCTATCAAGGTGAGATAATGTCAATATATCAACACTTATGTGCAACTCAGTTTGAGCTGAATGCTCACTTATAAGTCTGAGGTAAAGAAACAGAGTAAACATAATTCGTTTTAGCACCGTTATGGGTTGTTTATAAAAATGGCAGATGGTTTAGCGAAAGCCAAAAAATAGGAATTTAATGGATGAATTTGAGGCCACCTCTTGGTCTGTCGAGATGAACGGGATTCAATAAACATCTGAAATTGCCGATTCTATTAGGCTTTCTCTGTAGAACCACCCAGGTGATTGCTTGCCAAATTACATAGGTCAACATCAACATGGTTTGCGTAATCCAATAGTGGATTGATTCGTCACAATGACCAGTGACACAATACACCTGCACACGTTTGTTCCGTTTGCGTAGATATATTCTCTGTCAATTCAAACTAAAATTAATAATAAATGTGGAGAAATTTCGTGTTTTGATTATTTTGCATGCTCAAGTTAGTTATTCAGCCTTTGCAACTGAATTCCGCGGCTTCAATATCATACTGACCATTTCAAGATACACACTGTTGTTCATACGTGATTAGAGAATAAATAAACTGTCAGGTTAGCTATGAGACGACGCTAAACCTGAAATAAATAATTTTTGAAGCGTACTGCATGCAGTTTTTATGAATTCGTTTCATAGTCATTTCAATTCAAAGACGAATTCAGAGAGTAAATCATAGATTGCGGTATTTTTCTATTTGTGTCTCTTTATCCTTGTCATTATTTTTGTTTGTAAGACACAACACTTAAAGAGAACTAAATCCTGAGGGGTGCCTAAAGGCAGCGAGGAGCTCAGTTGAGGCAGGGAAATTGTGATGCAATGGATCCATTAATGTAAGAAATCTCTCAATAAATATCAATACGTTCTGCTTCTGATATTAAAATCCTCCCACTGACGAAAAATTTTTAGCAGATATTCCGCTACCTACTTAGGTGTACTGAATTACTAAGAACACATCATTTACATCAAAATTAAGAAATTTCCCACTCAATTTCAAAAGAAAAAATTTTGGAAGTACAATTGTAATAATTTTTAAAAGGAAAAAAATCATATCTAATATATCTATGAGTCAATTGTTTGGAAACAAAAAAAGCACCGACGCCGAAAAGAAATCTGAAAATTAAACTTGTAACCAATGGTGAAAAATTAAGATAAAGTACTACCGGTGCAAAAATTAAACAAACATCAATAATAAAGATCACAAAAATGATATTGTTGTAATTAGGCGTCATGAAATAACAATTGCTTATAATCACAATAACAATGACATTGGTCATAATAATAATAATAATAATAATAATAATGATAATAATAACAATAAAAAAATATTAATGGGCATAATAATCATAAGGATAATTAAATCATTAACAACAACATTGATGAAAATAATAGTAGTGATAATGATTATCATTATAATAATAATAACAATAATATTAATAATACTAACAAAAACAGTAATAATATTACCAATAATAATATTGATGTTGATAATAATAATAATAATAATTAAAGTTTTAACAAAATAATAATGACAGTACTAACGACATAATCATCAGTGAATATGATTTTGATAACAGTAAAAACAACAAAAACAACGATAATTACAAACGTAATAACGAAAGTCTTAATGATTACGTTCATTATATAATCATAGCGATAGGAACAATTATAATTATGGTAATGACAGCAATCATAAGTACAAGGTAAACTATAACAGTAATATTGACAATAAAAATTACTAACGAATAAAATATTAATTGTGGTAAAAATTTTTAACAATAATCACGCATACCTTATGATATTAATGATTCAATAGTATTACCAATTACGAAAGTATTCATAATGAGTCTGTAGCTAATTGCAAACCCAGTAGCAATAATAATAATAATAATTATAATAAAATTATGTTATTGATGATGATGATGTTAACAATGGTGATTAAAATGATAAGAATTGAAATAACGATGAAAACCAATGGCACCTATTATGATGATGGCAATAATAATGATAACCATGATAAAGAAGTATTATTAATTATAACAAAATAATGAATGCAACTGTATCGTTGATAATGATATTTAGGATA
The DNA here is from genome assembly GCA_964035795.1 of Pterobdella sp. o SKG-2022. NCBI lineage: Eukaryota > Metazoa > Annelida > Clitellata > Hirudinida > Piscicolidae > Pterobdella > Pterobdella occidentalis. The sequence continues at coordinate 21,701 of CAXIVU010000107.1, forward strand.
AGTTATGCTGATGATAATAGCACTTTTTACAGTAAGCATGATGATAACAGGACAATGAATATGAGACAACTAGGGGAACCAAGGGGCCTCCAGGGGCTCCTGACACCAAATCCACAAGATGTCCCAAGGAAAACGAAAAAATTGAATGGAGCAAAAAAGAAAAATGAATCCACAAGTGGAAGTATTCTCCAGTTATCGTAATACATTGAGCAAAAAGCGTAGAACAGTTTTGTGAACTTTGAGAATGAATGAAGATATCAATATTTTCCACCCCGTTGAAAGAGTGAAACTCAAAACAAAAAGGGTCCAATAAAACTGATCAAAAATCAAATGACTGAATGCCTTAAATGAAGGAACAATAAAAACGTAATTTTTGGTACAACGTTTGATATTCTGAAGCCGATGTGTTCACGTATTACACTGATGTACAGTTAATCCAAAGGACATAATGTTGGAGTGCTTCTTAGAACCCTGCTAGTCATAGGCAACTATCCGCATCATTGAGTCGCCCAACAGGTGGCCAATATAATGGAACCATGAAGCAAATCTATCTCACCTTACAGCATACATGATATATTTGAGTTCGTTGACCATATAGCAGACAATAATATGACTGGTATCTAAATGGCTTTTTGACGTCAATTCTCTGTTTACTAACGGTCTACTCACCAAAACCATAGATTTTTATTGCTCGAAAGCTTAGGTGCTTGATGCAGTTATTGAAATCTCAATTTCCTATCACGGGATACGCCTGTTCCTATATATACTCAACGTACAATTTTAAATTGATAGCGCAGTGTACAGAAAAACAGATAGTATGGCAACGGGTTCTTCATCCGGGCCTCTGATTGCTGATATTTGTGTTGGAAAAATGGAAACGGAACGGCAGTCTAATTATTACATTGCCTTTCCACTGTTGGAACGTTGATGATACTCTTATAATAACGGATGAACAAGAAGATGCTCAATCAAGTTCGCAAACTTTCGATTGTGTTCACCATTCCATGAACTTTACTTTTGAGGTGGGGGAACTGGAGACAAACCATTTTCTAAATATCAATGTTACTTGACGATATAATGGCAACTTCCAGTAAACTGATTACGTCAACCCACATCAGCGGGACATTACATACATTTTAAACGGTTCGTGCCCATGAAACAGATGAGAAATTCAGAATATTGCTTGTCAATTAGAGCCAGAAAGAACTGTTCAACACGCAATTTGGAAAATTAACTCAAACTGGTTTAGAAAGTTCTACTTGAAAACGGATAACTTTTGAATTGTATCAAGAAGAACATAGGCAGTTAAAAAAATCTGGTCCTATTCAACTAGCTTAGAAGAGTAAATTATTCATAAAATTACCATTAAAATGTGACCCAATGTTTGAATATACTTCCAAAAGACTTCAGCTA
>CAXIVU010000109.1:0-5000 GCA_964035795.1 Pterobdella sp. o SKG-2022
CATTATTCCATGCACTACTATTCAGGCTATGCATGCCTGCTTTAAGCACTCTAATTTTTTCAAAGTAAACATTCCGACCGCAGCGTGCATACGTTTAAGCACACCCGCCTTGGACCGGCAGATTAGTCAGGTACGATAGCTACACGTTTAAGTGAGCCATCGTCCTAGACCAGAGATTCAACTACGAGCTTTTTAACTGCAACAACTTTAATATACGCTATTGGAGCTGGAATTACCGCGGCTGCTGGCACCAGACTTGCCCTCCAATTGATCCTCATTAAAGGATTTAAATTCGACTCATTCCAATTACGAGGCCTCATATGAGACTCGTATTGTTATTTTTCGTCACTACCTCCCTGTGTTAGGAATGGGTAATTTGCGCGCCTGCTGCCTTCCTTGGATGTGGTAGCCGTTTCTCATGCTCCCTCTCCGGAATCGAACCCTGATTCCCCGTTACCCGTTACAACCATGGTAAGCATATCACATACCATCGAAAGTTGATAGGGCACACACTTGAATGATCCGTCGCCGACGCTAGGTCGTGCGATCAGCTGTAATTTATTCAGAGTCACCAAAATTGACGAGCCGTGAGACTCGATTGATTTTGATCTAATAAACGCGCCCTTTCCGTAAGGTCGGAGCTTTAGTGCATGTATTAGCTCTAGAATTACCACAGTTATCCAAGTAAATTTTTACGATCAAATAAATCATGGGTGGCCTAATGAGCCATTCGCAGCTTCACTATTTTAAAGTTTGTGCTTAGACATGCATGGCTTAATCTTTGAGACAAGCATATAACTACTGGCAGGATCAACCAGGTAATACACGACGACGACGATTAGCACGATTGGCCATCGAAACTATGGGAATAGAGGCGCGGCGCGTCTAAAAGCTTCATTAAGGCCTATGTCACTCACTCACTCACTCACTTTAGCACTCTTTGCCATTCGACCAAATTCGACCGTCGTTTTGGCAGCCCTTATCGCCTTTAATGAACGCTTCAACTGGACACCCACAACTTTTAGCTAGACAACGCTATAAAACGTGCCTGAAAAAAGCGTGATTTAACGGTGCAAAAGCGTCGGCGAAGACGACCACGAAGACGAAGAAGCGAAGGCGGTGACGGCAGAGAGGCTAGTGTGTGTGTGTGTGTGTGTGTGTGTGTAAGGCGCGAAAGCAATTAGGCGACGACTATCGCCATAGTTTCGAATTGAATCGAATCGAATCGAAAATGTATAACCTCGACGATTTCAGTCCGAAATCGAGTGATTTTTTGCGAGCGCTTTTTTGCTTTTACGCTTTTCGCCCTATACGCCGGCAAGGTGTAAACGGGCATAAAAGACGCAGCAAGTAGCACGATATCGCTTCGTTCATGGTGCATTTTGTTATGCCTTTGGCGGAAACAAAATTGCTGATCTGTCTGTCATTTTATAGTCGTTTTAGGACTACATTCGCGTTCAATTTGGACCCGTAGACGCTTGGGCGCCTTTTGATGGTATCTATTGGCGTCGCCGATTGCCGGATGCTAAAGAATCTCAGCCTAGCGTCGCACTCGTAGCCATTCGTACGTTCATAGCCTACCAAAAGACCACGTACGGCAAACTTGTCGGACAAAAGATGTCGAGTCGGTGAAAAAAATTAAATTTTTTCACCGCCCTACTTTTGCACTCCAGTTTACACCCTAGGAAAGGTAACAAACTGAGTAGAGGACGTTTTGTTTTGATAAAACGCTTCAGAAATTTTTTCAAAAAATTTTTTACGAAAAAAAGTTATTTTGGGCACCGTCGGTGCCTATAACGCGTGCGTAGACGCGCTGTATGTATATAGCAGCGTCGCGCGTAATGCAGCGCGTCGGCTGCAGCCAGCGTAAGTAGCTAGGGGCGGCGGCGCGTTAATCGAGTGTGAATCGAAATAGAGAGTAAAATTGGGTGCAATGTAAGTAACTGAGTAGAGGACGTTATCTTTATGCAAAACGCTTCAGAAATAGTCGGCACTTAGTCGAGATTTTGATCGAAAATGACTTTTTTTTTTTAGTTGATTTTTTTTCACTAAATTACTTTTAAAACATATGTAGAATATAATTTTTGATAAAAAAAGTTTTTTTCATCATTTTTCACTTAATTCGATAAAATAAATGAAATTTATTCTAAAATGAATTACTTCGATTCGTATACATTTGTGATTGAGTAAACGACTAAATTTAATTAATAATCATCTATTTAATGAGAAAAAAAATTTTTTTTAAATTTATTTTAAAAATAATCGAAAAATAAATATATATATATATATTTATATATTTTGAGCGTTTTTAAAATGTCACAATAAAGTATTGTAACATTTAAATTTGATTTTAGTTAATTTAAAAAAAAAAACCATTACCACGTGTATGCTCATTGTTCTAGTAGGGGCGCGAACTGGTGGTTATGATAATGATCTTCGTGTGTGCACGCGTGTTGCACGGCCGCGGCGGTGATGATGATGATGATGATGATGATGATGATGATGATTTTAGTCTTATGAAAAGTCGAAATAGAAAAAATTTATAAAATTTAATTGAAAATTAAAATTAAATTTAAAATATTAATCGAAAAAGTGTGAGAAAAAAAAATTAAATAATTTAATATAAAATGATTAAATATTTAATTAAAAAAATAAATTTATTAATTAATAAATTTTAAAAAATTAATCGAAAATAATAATTTTATCATTGCAAGTCCCACGAACGCCAAGGCAAGGCAAGGCAAGGCAAGGCAAGGCGACGCGACTCGCTTTAAGAAAGAGCGTTTCTAAATTCTGAAGCGATTTATTAAAACACAACGTCTTCTACTCAGTTACTATCCTTTTCTAGGTTGTATATGTGAGTGTGCGTGATATACACGCGCTCACATATGCAGCGCTTAGGCACCGTCGCGCCATAAAAAAGTAGCGTAAGATGCGTCTAGAAAGGTGCCTATGTTGAAGGGTGAATAATGTGGTGAATAAAATGATGCCAACTCTAGAACCCCCACACGTGTGTGTACTCCATACGCAAGTACCAATGAATACAAAGGGGCATCACGAGGCGGGCGAAGAAAGGCACCATCACCACCATCACCCGTCTAGTCATGGTAAAAGTGTAAAAGTGCAAAAAAGTGCTGGACGTGATCTGGAACCTCCACGTGGTGTCCGGTGGGAAATTCTGGCTTCTCTTTTTGCAGCAGCAGCAGCAGCAGCAGCAGCAGCAAAAGAGAAAAAAAGAATTTGCAAATACCAGATCGTGAAATGGGAAGCTGCGTGAAAAGACCCACATATAAAAGTGAGTGTTGGCGTCACAAGGGCCAATAAATAAACTAGTGTGACGAACCACTACTTTAAAGCGTAAAGAAAAACACTGCCGTCGGTCTCGCCGCTCTTTCTTCCTTTGTCTCGGCGTGTGTCGGTGTCGATGCGTGGTGCATCATAAATAAGGCCAATCTTAATCGTCCTAAGTCGGCACCTTAAAAGGGCTATTGCCTGCTATTTGTCAGTTCGGCGGCGGCGGCGGCAAGGTACAGGCCACAAAACACGCCACCGCCGTCCCGTCCAAAACTGAACATTTAGGCAACAACCAGTCGTAAAATAGCTCGACGAAAGATGCGTCTAAAATCGCATCTTTCAGTCCCAAATTTCTAAATTTTTCGGCTCGCTGCCGCGAGCCGCCGGGGGAAAAGGATCACTATACTGACTTTCAAACCCGCGTCCAAAACCGGCCACTTCGTATGCAAAACGCTTCATAATTGTAAAGCGTTTTGCAAAAAAGTGCAATTTTACAATTTACAAGTTACAATTCTAAAGCGTTTTGCATTTTTTCAAATTTTTAGGCACCTTACCCCACATCCTTAGACGCATCCTTGCCAGTGTCTCATACTATTTCATCCCTTCGGCCACATACGCCGCCACTTGCGGCAGAGTCATTTCCATCTATCAATGCGTCCACTGTCTGTGTCTGTGTCAATCGCTTCAGTCAGCAGCCGCGTATAATCGAGATCTATTGCAGCATCGTGCCTTATTTTCACAAAACTTCAACAAAAACGCTCACTCACCTTATCAATATCAATATCAATGGGCAAACAAGTCATTCTTCTCACATATTCAAACTCCATCTCTTCTAAGCAACAACGCATTGGCAAAGTTATCGTCGAACCGTCAGCCTAAATTTCACTCAAAATTTGACCACACGATGCGTCTCACATTCCAATGAGACTTAGTCGTAGGTTACACGCAGTCACACGCAGTCACACCCAGTCACACGCAGTCACACGCAGTCACACCCAGTCACACCCAGTCACACGCAGTCACACGCAGTCACACGCAGTCACACCCAGTCACACCCAGTCACACCCAGTCACACGCAGTCACACACACGTTGGCAATACTTCGTGTATGATCTGCGTGTTTTTCAGACAATGGAATATTGGGCCTTGTTACGCCCGCGAAAGAAATCGAGAGACTGTTGGGTGCCTGGTTAGAGTATCGAATGGCTAGAGACGGCTTGGCATTTGCAAGTAAGTATGTATGCGCCTGGCGGGGTGTGGCGCAATGTGGTGGGCGGCGAGTGTCAGCGGCAGTAGGGCTTCATTTAATAATAGTAATAACAATAATCAAATAGATGGCGAAGAATGTTCGTCTATAGCGAACAAATCTTCGAGTCAAGAGGCTTAGTCTCAACAGATCGCAGAGGAATACTGCTCTACTGAGTACAACACCCCGACTCAAAACTAGGTCGTCTACGAATGATTTGGCACCGCCACATCGGCTAAAAATAAATGGTATTTTTAAAGCACTCGCACGCACAGTAAACGTACGAAAAGAGCTTTTTGCTGTGGCTTAACCACCTCCGAAGCCGAAAAACCGGTCGTCCGGAGAGTATTGGCGCCTTTCGACGCGGCGGCACAAACAATATCGTTGTATATTTGGAAAGGATTCTGACTTAGAGGCGTTCAGTCATAATCCTGCAGACGGTAGCTTCGCACCATTGGCTT
>CAXIVU010000110.1:0-14984 GCA_964035795.1 Pterobdella sp. o SKG-2022
ACGTAACCGCCCAATTTTTCTTTGCAATCATTCTGATATATTAAACAATATCACATCATCATATTTATGAACAGTGGTATCCCCTTCTTGTAAATGTTTATTCAGATAGAAATGCGTGAATAAAAAACATACCTCAATGGAGATGTTCTAAATACCAAACTAAATCATGTTTAACTTATTCAAAATAGAATTTCCTTGTGATCACAACTTTCTAAATGACTCAGGACACTCAATCACATGTCTTGATTAATGATGACGTTTGCTTATCAATCTAATGGATGAATGATTCAAAGAACATCACAATTAAGGTTGAAATATATGCAAAAACTTTAAAACTATATTCAAATATTCTACGGATCATTTTGATGGATGAGTAGGCTGAATAATACATTGATATCTCGTACGGAAATTTGCCATTTGAATGCATCGCTTGACCGAACAATTTACGGTTTGTTGATTACGCAGAAGCCTCTGCAATAGGTAGAATGAACCATTCACTCGCGTAGAATTATAAATATTTTTCTCCTTACCATTGGAAATTTCATGCTTCATTATCAAAATGAAAAGTTTTCCAAACTTCATGCAAAACCTGAGTCGACTGGCAGATGAGCATACAATGATGAATGTGTAGCTTTATGAATTTATCTAGACACATTGGTAATCACTAACGAAGTCGCGTTTCCAATGCCATTTCTCTATTATTCAAAACTTTTAAAGCATAAGCATATATGTATAAAGATGTTATGGAAGAACAAAAGTAGTGTATTGTCTTCAAATCGAGAAATTTTCCCTACAAAAATGAGAGATTTCATCTGCTCAACAGCTTGATCGACTGAAATGGGGCTTTGTTCTTTTCCGATCAGAATTTCTGTTAGTAAATGGGTATAGGAGTTTAATAGGTTCAAAATGATCGCGGTTTTGCTGATATTCTACGAAATATGTTTGATCGTTAGAAAAAAACGTAAGATTCCGTTTTTAGATGATACCACGTCAGTGACCTCCATTTCAAAGGAACTTTGAAGAGATTTTATGTGAATGCAACAATTTATCTCACAACGGTTGAGTAACTCCAACAAAATATGTTTCAGTAAACGTACATTGAATTCAAAGAACTGTAAGAAATCATCAAGATTGCAAAACCATCATATTGTCACACAGTTGTGTACAGTAGAAATTCATTTTTAACACATTTCTAACGGTTTTCAACCTATAGAACGGTATTAAAACAAAACACGCAAGAGTATATAAGTTTTTCAACAGAGTAAATTTTTCAAAAGTCAATGATCTAATCAACAACAAGAACGTTCTGATCAAACAACTACCATGTACAGAAATCATAAAATTATAAATTGTTTCTGAAAGCAACGTAAAGTTGTTCAACAATGATCGAAGCATAAGTTTATTCAACCAATTGAATATGTGACAAAAGGTCTATCATTCGGCAAAAGATTAATGTCTGTCCAAATGATACCTTTGAATTTGTAGATATGATTTACCACCAATTTCACAGAAATGGGTTGTCGTGAATGATATTTTTTTCCTCCTTGTAACTTGTGTGTTTGCAGGTACGAATAGAATATAGGCATACTACTTATTGAAGAACATGCATATTTATGACTTTCTACCCCTGAACCAGGTGAATTGACATATCATGTGAAAGTGTCAGTTCGTGTGTTAATATGTATGTTCAAGTTCAAATGGATATAAAAACTACCAAATGCGTTATAAGGCAAGTCAAGTTTGTGAACCTTCTGTACTGATCAAATAAGGCCAAAACCAGTTAATCCTTTGGTTTATTGTGTTTGACAGATGGATATAATATTTCTTTGAGTAGATATTTATCTACATGCTGCCAAACGTCAGCATTCCTGGCGCCATGGGAAACTGATTGAGCAAACAGAACGCTCATCGAACCGGGATGGTTTCGCAAAAGAAATTCTGCAGTAAATTTTATGAATTTTTTGTCTTCTTCTAGTTCATACAAGCATGTATTGAGAGATAGTGGAACTTTGCAGTTCTAATAATTCAATTTTCTGGAAATCTGCTTGTGGTAAACATAAAGATTGATACAATTCGTCTATGATAAAACCCTAAAAATTATTGGATGTTTCTCACTTGAACTGTAACAGTCAGGATCAAATGATACCTTCGAATAGAATTTTATGATATATTCTACCTCGATATTCATAGCAGTTAAAGTTGTTGACTCCCTTTGTTAAAACTCAACTAAAATCTTCGACGTACAATTTGTAGTTTTCAGTCCAAAACATTTTGTGGACTCTGTTGAGTTGTCTTATATTATGATATTATAATAGTTTTTACTGAATTTTTCACAAACACATTCTAGCGTATTCATCGTTTTGCATATTTCAGGAGGTCGGGTTTATTGACTCACAGCATAGAAAATTATGTGTTGACACTGATTAATTTAAAAATGTGCGTCTTTGTAGTTTGAAATGTCAACAAAAATTAATTGGTTTGTTATTGAAAAACTGGGTTCTTTTACAAAAATATCTAATCACGAACTATATGTTATACTCAGTGAATAAACTTACTCTGAAATCTATCAACCTCAGTGCTAATTTTCATGAATTTTGCACTTAATTATTCATTACATTGATTTCACTCCATATGTATTTTTGTTTCCCCCATCAACTCCAGAAATGTTATATTGAATGTGAAGTTACTTATTATGTGTTATCCGGAGTGTCACGCTTTTGTACGCGACATTGTCAATGATTTAGATTTCCACTGATTCTTGCAATTCGAACTATCAATCACTTAATTCAATTTCGATTGTACGTCCCAAATCTATTGCAACATTTACTATTTATATTTTTTGCACTCTGATGAGTGTCATACTTTCATATTTTGTCCAGGTAATGATGTATAATGGGCTATATAACTATCCTAAAACAGCATATGTGGTTGTGAAGATTCAGTCTGTCGATGGGGTGCGATAAATCCTGCGTGAACATGAATTTTTGCTTGTTCAAAAATATTGACACTATTCAGGAGTCATTTAACATAAATCTATTAATAGTGAAAAAATAAAATGAATTTAATTACTACTGAAAACCTGTTGAACTAAAAATCACGAAACGTTGGAAAACTATTAGAAAGAAGTTACTCAGTTAAAGTAACCGAATCAATTGACTGAGGTTTCTGAATAGATTCTACTTTATGAAATTTGAAGCAACTATGGAAAACAGTGTAGAAAAGACCCGCACTTCTTCAACGAATGTGTGTTTCCAGCCAGTTTATAAGGAAAGTTGGTATAGAAATGCCACAAAATAATTCCATAGAAACGGAGGTTAACTAGTAAAACTCAACGATATGTGCATCTTGACAGTAGGATTGGCTTCGACATGTGGGAAAAAAGATTTGATTTCTTGTCAAGGTATTCATTTTGCTTGTATTTTGCAACACAAATAAATGTTTTGTCGATCGTTTCACCAGTCTCGATGTGATCACTGTTAGGCTTATTCGTACTAAGATGTTTCTCAAAGTGCAAGCAAATTCGAACGTTTTCCAAAAACACATTCGACATTGTTCTGTAAACTGAGAATAATTCAATTTTCTCTATTGTTGGGCACCAAATTTATCAATATACGACCTATAGTTTTTTGTCTAGGTCGATTTTTACATTTTAATTAGCCATTTTTAAACTATTTTAGTTTCTCGAACGTTTAAGGAACAATATCAATCCAATTTTACCCGTTTAAATTTTGTGTTATAAAACAAATTTTATTCTCCATCTACTCGTCTGCTTCGGTTTTCAATTTCGGTAACTTGAGGTGATAAATTCAACTGTCGTATTTTTCGACCCACTTTCCCTCATAGCTCCTAAACCGTTGCTCGCTTGTTGTTTATTTTGGAAAGGAAGGATAGATTTTCCTAATTTGCTATGTTTTGGACGTTACCGCATGGAAACGGACCACACGTTCTCGGGATATCACCTTTTGAAATTGTTTGCAAAACTTTCATCATATAACATTTTACGTTCCTATTTCCTGCTCCCCAACAATAATTTTAGCACACTTGAGGCGGTCAATTTTGGCTTTTTAGTTGTAGAACCTTAATCTTAAATCCGATGTTTGCTGTTTAAATTTTGTTAGTCAGTATCAATTATTGATATGATATGTACAAATATGTACGAATCCGTTGATAGCCACGGGAAGACGAAGCCACCGTTGGACTTCCTGGTGCACCATAAGATCAAGCGATTTGAGGAATTTCACATGTAAGACCTTCTCTGCCAGGTCATGGCAGAGATTGGTTGGTATTTTGCCTTTCCAGTTGAAAGAAATTCCAAGGTAAGTGAAAGGACAAGTTACATCAAGGCAGGGAATATTCAAAATGAAGGGTGAAGTATCACGTACCGTCGTATTAGGTTTTCCATTGGCCAAAATAATAATGCAGAAACATTCGTAGTTATTTAAATAAGGTCGATCCACGGAGATGAGGTTATTAAACAAAGAAAGTTTGGCCTCGAAGTCACTGCGAGAGGAAGAGATAAGCAGGACATCGTCTGCGTAAGAAATTTGTTGAAGGTCAATATTACCAACCTGGAAACCATTACCGGCAGAAAGCTCAAGAGACTCGTCAAGAGCCGTGATAAAGGGAAGACAAGAAAGGGGATCCCCTTGACGAACGCAACGTTATGGGTGCAAAGTAAGATCATTAAAACAGGAAACAGAGTTTTGATAAAAACAGCGGAGGTAGTTGACAAAAAGTGAGGGAACGACGAACGCTGAAGCACCTCAAAGAAGGGAATCATGTGACATGGAGTCGAAGGCTTTGGATATATCGATCGAGGCGATAGAAAGATTCTTGCAGGAGGAGTGAGAGTGGTGAAGAATGGAGTGAAGAAGAGTGGTAGCTCCGTAGCAGCCATCGCGCTGCGGGAAACCAAACTGGGAGCGTTTTTGGGAGAAGATCGGCGTCCACCAAGGCAAGAGGACTCTGTGGAGGCAACGGAGAAGGATAGGTTCAACAAAGATGAGCCGAAATTTTTGGGTTTTAAAGCAGAGGGCGTTTGCGGGATGAAGTTTATGCGGGCGACGGAAAGATGAGGAGGGACGTATTTGCACCCAAGAAGGAGGTTGAAGAAGCTGGCGATAAGTGAGGCGTTGAAAGAGGAGTGACCTACTGCACGGATCCTGTCGACGCAAGGTGCAGATCCTCGCAGTTCGCTGAAGCTACGTTTGACCTCGGTTGGGGAGATGGTGAGACTTGTTCGGTATGCCGATGAAGGACAGTGCGAACTGGTCTGTTGTCGCGGAACTGGAAAAGGGCTAAGGCTGACTGCCAGTATTGGTCAAAGCCAGGGATATTGGTCGTGGAGTGTTCAAAAGCAGTCTGCCAACGTCCTCTAAAGGAGGTACTGGCCGCATCCTTAACTCGCGGTTTGTACAGCCGTTAGATGTGAGCGTACTGCGTTTGACGAACCTGGGGACGGTTGGATGGGATGGGTCTGGATCTGTTTAATCGACCGCTACTTCGCCAGGCGTAGGGAAATTCGGAGGCACAGAATTCGTCAAGCGGAGTTGTGCCTATGGAGGATGAGGGGGCCGAATGAGAGAAGATTCACAAAATGGAAGGAGAAAGCGGAAATTAAAAAGGTCTGCGCTGTCACATCAAAGTTAATCGGAGGCAGCAGCCAGCAAATCAGTGTGTACTAAAGTTGAAGGGACAGGGAGCGAAGAGTTGAGAGATTCCCGGAGGAACACGTCAGCGGAAGAAGAATTCGGCGGGGAGACAACGGCAGCGGCATTGGGGGTTTCAGATTCGTTATTTGGAGGAGACGTGTTCTGGGTCGAGGAGAAATCCCATTGCAGTTTGATTAGACGGCGCTTGATGGCTTCAACCGTGTGTTGGGGGAAGTGCTCGTGGAGGGCGCCCTGAAGTGTCTTGAGTTGGAAGTGATCTACAGAGAGCAGGTCCGCAAGGTGTAAGAGATTTGCATATTCCAGAGGTGTCCATTGATAGGAAGTGCAGGGTACCAGGGTTTCTTTTGCATCATTATATTCGGCTGGATGTCAGTGCTGCAGATGCTGGGAAAAACCAACTTGCTTGGCAAATTCGGATGAGCCGTAAGGACGAGTGAAGCCGTCGTCTAAATGGGCAGGTTTGTAGAGGTGGGACAAGTGTGCTACGGGGTAGCTGGAGTGGTGGTTCATGTGCCTGGTGAGATCAAATTTTCGGGAGAAGTGGTGGTCACGCAGGGAGCATTACAACGAAGAGGATGGAGGAGTAGAGAGTGCTGAAAATAGCATACGCGGGGGCAGATGTGATCATGTTTGTGTGCAGTGCGGGTGTTCCCTTCTTTGAGGGACAAGCGGCGTCGCTAGTTGCACGAAATTTTGCAATAACAGGTCTGTGATGCACTCAGATGCCCGGGCCGCATGTGCGCTACGATGACGGTGCCGGCGAGTCTGGAAACCTAACGTGAAATGGTCGGGCAAACTTTCCCATCATCATCGTGTCTGAGGTCGAAGCTTGCAATTATTCCCCGTGAACGAGGATTTCCTGGTGAGTGCATGTCATAAGCTTGCGCTGATTACATCCCTTCCCTCTGTACACACCGTCCGTTGCTACTACCTATTGAATGTGTAAGCTGAGGCAATCAGATTGGTGCCGTTATAGTGACCATGTCGGTTGACTGGTGTCGAGAAGATGACCAATCTTACTCATTTAGAGGAATTAAAAGTCGTATCAAGGTTTCCGTAGGTGAACCTGTGGAAGAATCAATACGATTGTCCCTATCTTTCAATTATTCTAGGCGTAAGCTGAGAATCATATCATATGTAGCAAGTACCTATTAACACCCAGCAATTAAGTTGGGCATATAAACTCAGCGGTATGGGTCAATATACCGTATATATATGGGCCCCAGCGGCTAGAGTGTAAGAAGCCGCACCAAGGCATTGTATCATACGAACCGCATACCAGTGTGTATGTGAATGTAACGGAATTGACGGACATGCCTCTTGGGTCTGTGGATTCGTCCATAACCATGTGCGGTTCACACTGTCGCTCATAATCACGGCTTTTTTTGGAGGGGTCTCTAGCCTGTCTGATGCTCTGATGGTATGCGCGTGACCATTCGTTTACCAACCCAAGCGAAAGGTGACGGTACAGTGCTGGCCTTAGTTCAGTGCAAGATTTAAAGAGAGGAATTTGGGATTCCCATGCTCTAGCCTCCGCGTCTTTTGTTATTTTCCCCTTCGGTGGATTATCCCATCTTTTACCTTGTTTAGGTCTGTAGGGTGGTCAGACATTCCACTATGCTGAAAAAGCATGCCTCTGGTCATAAGGCTGATACGCATGTCCCGTAGCTTGGCGATGCCTATCCTGGGCTAAACCGTACTGTAGGCTACGTTGCATGGAAACTACGCTCCACCAGTGCTCGTCAGTCACCCTTGTCCGTTATTCAAATTCAAAGATATTTCGGTTTAAATCACGAAGGATGAATTACTACTGGAAAAGGGTTTTTTCTTTTATTACATACAGTACTGGCTGAATGTTGTACAACATTCATGTTTCACTAGCTTTTGTTTCTTAACTGTTCGAAAAAGCAACTGGTTTCATAATTTTTGGACAGCTTGCATTAGTCATCACTAAATTAGCATAGTCCTTTGTTTCGGAACGAAATATCAGTTACACTTTACCCCACAATCACACTCGAACATTAGCAAAATCGGTGTTTGGGTCAGACTTCAACAACTCATGATTAGCAATGATTGGTTCCCTTATTTTTCTTTGTCTTGAGGGTGGCTGAATATAATGGACTGGAAACTGTGTCATCGCAGTCACCATATGGACAGCGCTAATGAAATTCATTGTCAAGATTTCGCCTGTCCGTCTATACAAACACGGTTGCAATGAGAAGTGGATTTGGTATTATTAAAAATAAACGCTTTAAAATCTATCCAAATTTAACTTATGGAATACGCAGTTATGGCACAAGGAAAGGCATCTGGATATTTGTTTGACATTGTTTGACCTTGAAATTGCCGCTCAGTACATTTTGTGGTGACACATCCATTCGTTACCGTGTGTTATGGGACACAATGGAAAATCAACGTAAATTCACATATTTAAACAAAGAAACAAGAGAAATCATCAAGAATTTGTGTGAAAATGGCATGTCCATCTTAGCGGTAGTCCAGATTTGCGGTTTGCACAGAACAAACATGTGGACGATTATCACAGCAAAAACAGAGTAGAGAACAAAGCTAGGTGGACGTAAACGAACGATTTCAAACCTGTAAGATGATATGATCAACTATACTGTCAACAATATTACAACTGACCAATTATGACGACAAATAAAGGTAATTTTTCCCAACACAGCAGATGGTTGATAAGAAATCGGATGTCGGTTTCCGGCTTGAAGCTACATTCACTGAACATAACACCAACAATAGCTGCAAAACATTGGAGAGAACATAATAAATTTGCTTTGGATATGAGAGGTCATCCGGTTTGTTATTAGTGAAGCGTTTACTTGGCCGATGAAACCATGATAATGGACAACTTTTATGATGCAAAGCAAAAATTTATTTGTGGGGCTCGGTTCCCAAAATCAGCTCTCCACTGGTGAGAAGAGGTGCCCATCTATCGATAAAATTATGTCTGTTTGCATTGCAACAGAGACAATCTATGTGATGGAGACTATTAGAAGTTATACTGAATAGCATTACCTTCGCCAGTACAATTAATGAATTTTTCACGAAAAAACTCACAAGAAATTCTATCGGGTAAGGGATCGTCAAACAGGATAATGCACCCTGTCATGTGTCGAAAAAGTTAAGCATATTTCTCTTGATTTCTTGTACTTATGATTTCTTTTATTATCTAGACCATGCTTGAAGTTAAGGATAAAAAGATGAAGTTTGTCCAATTGCTTTCCCGCAGTCCGTACCTTAATCCAATTGAAAACTTTTTCGCAGTTGTAAAGGGGAAATTAGCCAATCATTCTGAAATACTGGATTTAAGTGACCGATTTGCGCATCTCATTGAGTATGCCGAAACGGCTTGAGGAGGTGAATAAAGTAAAAGCAGAATTCAATCATTGTTATATTTATTGAAGAGACATTTGAATGAGAATTTTTATTATTTCTAATAAACTTTTTGTATCTCTTGAGCCTTTGTCTTCTATCTATCGCTCAAGGCTCACTATTGGTGATTTTGGTTATGAAGCGTTTGCTAAGGTTACCAGGATAGCTAGGCAAAATAATATCGCTATCAAGTATCATTATGTGCATTTCAAATGGGTATTTCGGTGTGGGGAAAAATATATTGCTATTGCTTATTACGTTCATTCAGCCAGTACTGTAAAGTCGCATGGAAAAATGTACATACCAACATAGGCACTCTCGGTCATCGACTTGTTCGCAACTGAACCTTGGACTCAGCCTCGCAATGAAAGCCTGCAAGTTAATGTTGATACACTCACATTACTTACTCAAGTAGTAGGTGGCAGGTACCAACCACTCACGCCTGATGGACAATCTTTGAATTCTCGCGTCTCACTACAGTAAAACAACGACGATCAGACCCAAATAAATTTCAATCAAATGCTGTATCGAATTTCCATATATAATTCACACTCCCCGGGGCGACGGCGCCTTTTGATGTGTGCGTCTTTACATGTTTTTTACGGTGACAATCACACACTTTCTAAAAAAATTTAATTTGTCAACCATTCAGATTTAGATATCTCGAGAGACCCATCCATTATTGCTCGACCTGCCGATACCATACCACTGACAACACATGCTTGCAAGTGAGGCCGCATTGCACCCCACAAACTACCGTCGATCAGCAAAGAATTCATTACAAGAATCCATTACAAGCTTCAACCACATAGAGAATAAAATTTATTTTTTATTTATTTATTTATTTTTATGTTCAAATGTTTTCTCAAAATCAATAAAGTCGATTTAGTTATTTCAAACACGTTAATTATATTTCCTCTGACTCGTACAATAACATCATCACCTGGTGGTGTTGATCTTCGAATGTTGAAAATTTGACAATTCATTGAGCAATTGATTGGAGGTTAATCTAATTCCATCGTCGATTTAGGTTAACCAGTGTAAATGAATAGCTTAATCCATCTTGACCAGGTTGCTGAAGAGAACTCTTCATACTCGCGTCAATAATCACTATCTTCAAGTACCTTGATGCACCAAATTTACTTCTTGAAATATTTATCTCAGCTTAGATGTCGAGTCGAGTTTATAATGATCACTCAGATATCTCTCAAAATGTCTAAATGAAAAAAATAAATTCGCTACAATAATCTATATCTTATTCGTGAAATATAATTTGGTCCGTTGTAAAACTAAATTCAAAAATGCTAAAAAATATGGGGTTATATAAAAAATAATTCACATTCGTTTGATATAAACGTAATTATTTTGAATTTTTCTGTTAAACAAAATAGGTATTTACAAAAAATTTACTTATCCAGATTACTACAACACAATTTCCAGGGTAGGACAAAATATTAACCAAGTTTACAAACATAGGAAAATCGAGATGACGCTTAATCATCCGCGCCCTCTAGCAAACATAGTTTACGTACATCTCTTCTAAGGAGACCCTTGGACGTTTTCACCATGACATCTCGTACTAAGTCACCATCTTGGGTGAACACTACTGTTACAATTGCTATCGGCCAATTCACTGAACCGATATTTTCAGACATGACCGTAACTAGGTCTCCAACCTTTAGATGAAGATATATTTTGTGCCACTTTTGTTGATTGTGTAACGCACTGAGATATTTTCTTACCCATCGTTTACGAAATCTCTGTGGAAGATGGCAAACTCTTCACCATTGTCTCAACTATTGATTATTAATTGGTTCTGGATTGACGTGAACATCGTTGCTCTTGAGCAATAGAATTTTATTCCGTGTTAAGACATCTATATCGTGATGGCTATCTGAGAGCGCATATAATGTTCGGTTATTCACTATTCCCTCAGCCTCAATCATAACTGTGTGTCTCGTCATCCATCATCACATCATTGGAAATCGCTCGAAATATACGTCTGGTTGATCTGATCATACGTTCTCATAAAGCTCCTCGATGACTAAATTCGGGAGTTGGGTGGGTTGAAGAACCATTCGATATTGTATTCTAACTTAACTTCACTTCATTTTTTTTGTAGACAAGTCGTTTATGTAGGTTCGGATTTCAACTTCAGCACCAACAAAGTTAGACCCGTTATCACTAAACAGCTTCATTGGTATATCTTTTCTACTACAAAGTCGAGAAAACGCCATGAGGAGGGATTTCGTGGATAACGAGTGTGATATCTCTGGATACACTGCGCGTATTTTTAAACAAGTGAAAAGCGACCATATCATTTTTCTAAGACTATCTAGTTTACCATGAAATGGTCCAAAATAATGTACGTGAACTGAAGGAAAAGGTCGCTCATTGACTGCGAGTATTTCAAAGGGTGGTAGAGCCATCCTTTGTTCGCACGCATTAGCGGTCAGTTTTCTACATTTGAGGCACGTTTCAATGACATTTCTTACTGTTCTTTGTCTATTTATTATCGAGATTTGGGATCTCGATGCACTTAGGGTTTGATTTGTACCCATGTGTTTTTCTATACTAGGATAGTATTCTTTTAAACTTTTATTAGCAGGATGATCATGCGGCATTATAATAGGTTGTCTGAAGTCACCTTTAAGTTCGCAGTTAAGCAGACAACTTTTGATTCAAAGGATCCCGTTGATTATGACTGAATTCAGTTTGAAGAGCCCACTTGACTTGGGTAGCTGTTGTTCGTTCGTCGATTTATTCAGTAGTTGCAATTCATCGGAGAACGTCTCATTTTGGACAATCCTTACAATATCTTCTTCAGCTGTCTTTACCTCATGTACAGAGAGTAAACCAATATTTAAGGAATTCTCTTTGTACTTCTGACTAAACATTATCATAATATAACATTTAAATCTATTCAACCAACAAACCGATCTAACTAATTTTACACATAAAGAGAAATATGTGGTTATTGGACCTATCTGACACTTTGTGACTACACAAACAGACTTGCTCTTGGATATATGTTCAAGTAAATCACTTTCTATCAGTATATTACCTGGCTGCTTGGGTCAGTTTAATTCAGGTTCCTGCAGAAACATTGGACCATTAAACCACTCACTTAAATATGCATCGTTAAATACTCTCTGACGCGAAACTAAATTGGCGGGATTCAATGCACCAATTACATGGCTCCATTGTTATAGAGTAGAGTGCTCTCTAATTTCGGATATTCTATTAGCCACAAAGGTCCCGAAGCGGGATGAGGTATTGCAAATGTAATGCAATACAATCATAGAGTCGGTCCACAAATGAATAATATCCCAAATGTAGACGACATGCAGACCTAAATTTCTCAGTCAACCTGACGGCTAAATCGGCCGCGGTCAATTCGATTCTGGGAACAGTCAAAGCTTTAGGTGGTGCAACTCTAGCCTTCACTCTCAGTAATCGACAGACTTTTTGATGATCCTGTTATAACGCAACAATTCAATACTCGGTCACAGAAAAAGCACAGTTCGGTTTACCCCAATAATTCGATTCTGCCCCTCAGAAAACCCAAACCCAATGAAAAGTCAAACGGCAAAAACGTGTATTTGTGGTCTGCAGAAAACGTAGACATTTGAGTGTTATACTCGTCCGCTTATATAGTTTTTCCATGACCTTGATTAAAATATAACAATTAGCTCATATAAACCGTCAAGGTCAAATGAGGCGGTAATGTGAGCTCCTAGCAACATCATAGAAACGGGAGGGAAAAATAACAAAATTTAAATTGTAGAATATAAAATGCCAAAATATAACAAATTAGAGTGTTCTTGGGGAAAAATATAGTTTTCTCCAACACCTCCGCCTCAAGTTCGTTGGTAGTGTTTTCTCTTGGGGTCAATGTGTAGATGGCGCGTTGATTGGCGTTTTCTGTGGGTTAATCGTCGGGGTAACAATGTTTGGTCAGCTGCAATTGGTGGGTCATTGCATTCTGCGGGAATAGACTGCGTCGAAATTTCAAACGTATCCATGAGGATATCAAAAGGCAGGGAATTGGTCTCACTGTTATTCATTCCAGTGCGTTGACGGAGCTGATTGCGATGGCGGATCCAGACCTCTCCCGCGACTGATACATCGTAAATGACTTTACCATGGCGACCAGTTACAACACCTTCGATCCAGCGATTATGACCGGGTCTGTAGTCTCGGGCGTAAACGTTCGTACCGATGGAATAACCAGTAGTTGGAGAAGCCTCTTCTGTACTTTCCTTGATGGGGAGTAGAGCATGATGTACTGTACGAAGTTTACGACCCATTAAGGCTTCTGCGGGAGACAAGTGGTTAGACAACGCTTTGTGGGGGGTCGTGCGATAGGCAAATAGGAATTGTTGTATTACTTCCTCTGATGTTCCCTCCCCACGAGCTTTGAGGAGCGCGCGTTTGAATGTGTCAACGAACCGTTCAGCTTGTCCGCTTGACTGCGGATGATAAGGGGGAGAAAATATATGTTTGATGCAGTGTTGTTGACAAAAGTCATTGAATTGGGCGGACGAATACTGTGTACCATTATCTGATACCACGATTTCTGGCAAGCCATGTTGACTGAATATACGACGAAGAGCAGCGATTGTTGCCGTTGTAGTTGCGGACATTAAGGAAATAACTTCTGGCCGTTTGGAGTATGAGTCAATGACAATCAGGTAAGTGACACCATTTATGGGTCCCGCAAAATCTATATGCACACGTGTCCATGGTGAATTTGTCTGTGGCCAGGGTACCGGCTCCTGTTTTGGCGGATTTTTGGATGCTTGCTGGCAGTTTCGATAGCTTTTAACCAGCTTTTCTATATCCGTATCCATACTTGGCCAGTAGACGTAGCTACGTGCGATTGATTTCATGTGACTAATTCCAGGATGACTGGAATGAAACAGTTTGAGTATGCGATTCCGCAACGGAGGTGGTATGATAACTCTGTCGGCAAACATGAGACATCTGTTGACGACGGCGAGTGATGCACGTCGTTGATGCAACTGTTTGAGGTCTCCATCGACCCTTTTCGGCCACTGTGTATTGACGAATGAGATGACCTGTTGAAGCATCAGGTCGTTATCGGTAGCGCGTCGTATGTCATCGGCTGTAACTGGAATTCCGCGTATAGTGTCTGACAGTTGGTGTCTGATATCATCTTCAACAGAGATAGCTGCAATAACAGTTTCTTCATCCGGTTGCTGATGACTACTGATTAGGCGTGATAGTGCATCAGCTTGTCCAAAATTTTCTGTACGCTGGTACTGTATTTTGAAATCATATCCGAGAAGAACTGTTGCCCAACGCTGAAGACGATTAGCAGAGTGAACCGGGATCCCTTTTTTGAACCAAAAATCGAAATTAACGGTTTGTGGTCAGTGAGAAGTGTGAAGTGGCGCCCATAAACCATCTTGTGAAATTTCTTCACTGCAAAAACCAATGCTAGGGCTTCCTTCTCAATCTGACTGTAGTTTCGTTCGGCGGTGGTCAACGTTCGCGAAGCATGAATAATAGCTTTTTCTGAGCCATCAGGGAACCTGTGAGAAATGACGGCACCAACTCCATAGCTGGATGCATCAGCGGCGACAATGATCGGTTTTTGTGGATCGTAATGTGTCAGGAGGAGGTCAGACATAAGTAAACTTTTAAGTTTAACGAATGCATGTTCACATTCAGCGGACCAACACCATGGAACATTTTGTGCTAGTAGACGATTGAGTGGTGCTCGTATATTGTGCAGCGATGGAAGGAAAGCATTGTAGTAATTAATCAATCCAAGGAAACTTCTCAGAGTTCCAACGTCAGTTGGTCTGGGCATCTGGTGTATACTTCGGATATTTTCTGCATCCGGATGACGACCTTCAGCATCAAAAATGAAACCGAGATACTTGATGGATG
>CAXIVU010000112.1:0-14121 GCA_964035795.1 Pterobdella sp. o SKG-2022
TATGGAATTGATCTAGCAGTTTAGTAATCTACTAAATTAACCACAAACATTTTGATTACAAACATAATGGCTAAATATTTAAGCACTATAGAATATACCACCCAGTTCCGTTACTCTAAAAATACCTTGAGGAAAAATTATCGGTTTCTTGACCAACCATAGGATTGTTTTTTCTTATAATGCTATCATATCAGAAGGTGTCTACTTTTTTAAAGAAAGTTGTTTTGTTAGAAGAATCAATATCATGCTGATTTCCAAATCACTCAATAGACTTGAGCACTCAGATGAAGTTCCTGTGGCGTGACCTACACAACCAGTTAGGAATGGGGCTAGCAACGCAGTTGACTGTACTGTGCAAATCATGGATTCCGTTGAAATGGATGACTAATTTTCCCCCTCCCTCGACTATTCCTTTTGGTGATTTTTAGTCTTTGTTTCATTTTCCTTGCTTTATAAAGACATCTTACGGAGACTGAAACATGAAAAAGCAATAAATATCAGCACACATATAAAAATCAGTGGACAACACTTAGAATAATAAAATTTGTGCGGATATTCAGGTATGATTGTTAATTTCAGGATTTATCTTACCTCATTGTAAGCAGCCTGTAATTTGACCAATGCTATAATAAGTTATTATGATTCAAACTCATACTTCAAACAATGTTAATAAGCCGATAAAAATGGTTATGATAAGCGCTCTCTACCACGTGTTATTTTCATTCTCAGGAAAGAGATCAATTTTCATCGAATAAGACTTTCGTTGCAAACCGATGATAAAGATGTCCTTTCAAGCAAGGTCAGCTAGGAAACGATAACGGCTAGGTAATTATATTTTATAAAATGCCAAAATATAGAATTATGACTTTGAGATGAATGTGATTCCCATTGAATGTGATCAACTTGATTTCCGGAAAAAAAAGCACAACCAAGCCAATTGCATGGTGCTAGGGAAGGGGTATGAAGCCCAACATTCCTTTAATTTCATTAGTGTTGAGCATTCAAGCTCGTCAATGTTGTATGCATTCAATCTTTGCAAAAGTAAACTTACTAAGGATCACCAATAATCCATACGATAGATGCACTTTTAGGCTGAACGGTACAGGATGTAAGTTACTGACTGTGACGTCCAAAGTTGAAATCCCAACACAGTCACCCTTACGTGATTAATTTCATAAAGACGAACCCGGGTTTAGAGTGCTGCAAGGGGAGTAAACACTGGAATTTACCATAAACTCTTTAATTTAATATCCCTTCACTGCTTAGAACCTCTATGTGGCTACAAGAAGTTGTCTGGTTGAATGTAGGTAAGTTGCTTCATTTATTTTGTCAAAAGAAAGTCCTCAAATGATTCTATTAATTTTTAAATTCAGCGAGAAGTTTCCTCATAAAACATCATTACTTTCAGGCCATAATTAGTGCAAATTCAAACGTTAATATGTTGCAGATATGGTATACAGACCGTAAAACATACTCATGATCTTGTGTAATTTGGATATGCAAATAACCAATGAAATGTACTGTAGTTGTTACCAAACGAGCTATTAAAAGTCGTCTTCTATCAGCTTTGTAATTGGTCATCATACAACCCGAACTTTCGGATACGATTGGATATGAGACAATGTATGATTGATATTAAACTGATTGGTAAGTAAATGGCCTCCATGTTGCCTTGGAATTAGACACTTGCATACTTTCGTAGAAACGGCTTTAAAACTACAAAGCAGCACTTTTTCAAAGTGCTGCCTTAAGACTATATTTTGTGTTTGTCTCCTGCTTTTCGATTTCCTGCGGCACCAAATAAACATTAGATATAGTGTGTGATAAATAAGGCACAGAATCTAAAAATTATCATAATATTTAAAACAATATTGATTATTTAATAAAAATATTGAAGAATACACCAACCTTAATAGGAGTTACCTGTAGAGAATAATTGGGAATTCGATGGGAGTAAATTAGAAATGATCGCCAAGATTGAAAGATCCGGTAACTTATCAATGCATTGCAGCGTCTTTGCATTAGTCATCACTAAACTAGCATAGGCCTTTGTTTCGAAACGGAATATCAATTACGCTCTACCCCACAATCACACCCGAACATCGGTCATAATCAATTTTTGGGTCAAAGTTAAAAAAAACTCGTGGTTGGCAATGATTGGTTCCATGATTTTTCTTTATCTTGAGGATAACTGAATATAAATGACTGAAAACTGTGTCATCGTAGTCACTATATGGACAGCGCTAATGAAATTCATTGCCATGAATTTGCCTGTCTGTCTTACCAAACACCGTTGCAATGGGAAGTGGATTCGGTATTTATAAAACTATATGTTCCCCAAACTATTTAAATTTAACTTATGGAATATGCAGTCGCAGCGGAAGAGGAACCATTTGGAATTCTGTCTGCATTCGACCTTGAAGTTTGCCGCTCAGTACAAGCTGAATCGACACATGAATTCATTACCATGTGTTTTAGGACACAATGGAAAATCGACGTAAATTCACATATTTGAACAAAGAAACAAGAGACAACATCAAGAATATTTCGAAAATGGCGTATCCATCTCAGTGATAGCCCGGAGTTTCGGTGTACACAGAACAACTGTGTCGAGGGTTATCAAAGGGAAAACGAAGTATAGAACCAAACGAGGTGGTCGCAAACGAACGACTTCAAAGCTGGAAAATGACTTCATAACTATTACTATCAAAGAAAATTATGACAGACCGATAACAACCATCAAAAAAGATATTTTTCCACAACACAATAGATGGTTGATAAGAAATCGGATGTTGGAGTCCGGCTTCAGGTTACATTCACCAACAATAACACCAACATTGACTGCAAATCAGAAGAAAGAACGTTATCAATTTGTTTTGGAAGTGATTGTACGTCCGCTTTGTTATTGGCGAAGTGTTTTCTTCGCTGACGAAACGATAATAACGGATACCTTATTTAATCCAAAGCAAAAAGTTATTTGTGGGGTACGGTTCCCAAAGTCTGCTTTACCACCGGTGAGAAGAGGTGCCCATCCTTCAAAGAAATTATGTTGGTTTGCTTTGCGGCACGGAAAACCTGTACGATGAAGAGTAATAGAAGGTGGTTAAAGCAAAAGGAGAGTTCAGTCATTATTAAATTTATTAACGAGACATTTAAATGAGTATTATTATTATTTTTAATAAACTTTTTGTATATCTCTTGAGCGTTTGTCTTCTATCTATCACTTAAGGCTCATATTTGGTGATTTGGTTATGGAGCATTTTCTAAGGTTACTAGTATACCCAGGCAACCTACTATCGCTATTAAGTGTCATTATGTGCAGTATCAAATGGGTATTTCAGTGTGAAGAAAACAAGATTGCCATTGCTTATTACGTATCGTAGAAATAAAAATGAATCCGAAAATTGGGTATGTTGCACGACATTCCGACAGGACTGTATGCTTTGAAATTTACGAAACTCTAGAACCAAGGATTAAAGGATTCTGTATTAAAAAGAAGTTCTGTGTGATATGTTACATCAAATACTCCTGTCGATAAAACCAAATTTGATGCTGAACACTAAAATCAAATGGCTCAGGGAATATTTTTCATTTTCATAGAAGACTTGAGAATGAGCAAACGATCTTTTTTGGTTGAAAATTACCTGCTCATTGAATAATCCCAAGCACTACTGCATCGCTAACATATATTTCGAATTTGAAAAGAAAAGGCGTTTTAAGTTTGAACACATCAGTAAAGTTACAATCAGATAGTGTGAGGTAAAAATATACCTATTTTTTCAAGTTTGGACATACAAATATAAATACAAGATGCTTTTTATAGTTTACAGGAAGTTTCCAGCGCATCAGCACTAATCATGCAAGACGAACGCGGGAGCCAACCTATAATATGACTTTTACTTGTTTCGACATCAAAATAAATTACTCAACATTCCGGAAAATTCGTTTCACTTAAGAATGAGTTTTTTTTACTTGAAAACATGAGCACTGAACTAGGAACTAACTGCATTGAATTACTTTTGGAAATTCTTTTATCTATTCAGAGGCTCTACCCTGTGAGTATTGTTATTGTTGTCCTTCATGCGTTTCTCTTAAATGGAAGATATATTTTTTCTCTCATGATTTGTTGTTTTTATTGCTGAACCAAAATTAAACTGCATAAGTGATAGGATGCCGATTCTATTCAACTCTCATTAATTTTTTCTGTCTTCTACCATTCTTCTTGCTTATTTATTATGCAAAGTCGTTTTCACTCAGAAAACAGATGAATTAGTTCCCTTATTTACCACTGACATGCACTTTTAACAATCCTACATTTTTTTCTGAACTCTTATACGCCGAAGTGGGATCCTAAGTTCAGGATGATTCATTATCAATAATTATTTTCTTGTATTTTTTTATTACAAGATGTACAATTTGAACACAATGAACCTATTGGGTCTTTAAATTTCAATCTCCCTTGTTCAGCTAATTGGGTGATCAAGCGGATTACCACAGTTAAAGTAGTGTTTTTTATTGAAAACAAAGATGTTCTGTACAAACTTTTTCATTTTTTCTCAAAATGCTATTTACAAAGCACCTGTAATTTTCATTGAAAACCCCAACCATCACTCGTTAAATCAGCTGACTCTTTCTTTTGGATTGATTTCCCATTTTGGATACCATGGAAACAAGAATTTTTAGAATAATACGATCCCATATTCTAACTTTCATACTTCAGAAAACATGTTTAAGAGTAAGTGATTATATATTATTCAGGTTACTTGATCAATGTTCAATTGCAAGACTGACAAAGGGAATAGGTATTTTTATCTTTTTGCATGTATTTCACACCCGCATTGAACGGTCAGGTTGATAAAGAAAACGGATACACAGTAAGTCAAGTCACTCTTCATGTCAAACTAATTTGTTACGTTTTTCAAGTTATTTATTGACCGCACAAAGTTCATGAGATATTATTAAATGCTGGAAACTGCACTCTTTTGAGAACAATAAAATGAACTTGCATAAGTTCACAAAAAAGTTTTCTTCGAAGTCTTAAAAATTTCACCTTCACGTCAATGCAGAGATGTTTTGATTTATCGATAGGCTTGCACAGACATGTGTTAACAGGATTTTGATCCATTATTGAACGTACTACTAATAGGCGCTCCGCTAAAATTCATTATTTCGGAAGTAACCTGACCACAAGCTCTTCTTCGAGGAAGGAATGGCGAGTTGGTTTAACAAAATGAGTTTCTGCCCCATTTACTTAAGCTCATAAGTTTCGTAAAATAAAAGTCCGAAGAGTGTGTCCAAACTAGTGGTCTACAAAGCACTAATCTTACTCGTGTTTCTGTACGCACTGAAACCTAAATACTATACAATCTTGGCATCAGTTACCTTAATAAATTTTCCTTTGGGTGTCTTCGATGTGTTCTTCCTATTCACATGATGGACAGTATTTACAACCCAGAAATATCTCAAAGAACCCAGATGGCAGGAGAAGAAGCACTGCCTACTCTCCAGCAAGTTTGGTGAACTGGTCACGTTTGATGGATATCTGATTGACACGTCCTGGATCAACTTGTTTATCACCAGAATAAAAGGAATAAATCACATTATGGCTGCCCATTCTAGATTATCGGGATGCTTTTTAACCAAAATTATCGCAAATTGATGCCAATTTTGCCCTATGGGACCGCAATGCAGCTCATACATTATGACCGTCTTTTGTAGTTGGTGGGACATCAGTTTAACGACACTTAGTGTGTATTCAAACCAAAGTTTAATAATAATCCATTACTGGAGTTTTGGTGATATCTCATTGTGAACAACAGTAACCTGAAATCGTATCTTTATCTGAATGAATTTGAAAACATAACAAAAGTCCGCAAAACTTGTACACTGCTTTAATGAGGACAGTTTGGACTGACTGTATTGTGGTTGATATTTGCTACCCCAAAGAACTAGCCTCATAATTCTACTGAACTGATTTCTCTAGTTGCAGCAATTTCTATCTGCTTGCGTGTTAATTGCCGGAGGTCTTTGTTGTTGGGATAGTCGCACACTGGCAGTGGAATGTTGGATAAAGCCCGGAGAAGGAAGTTTTAGACTTCCTTTAATTAGGGAAACCCATATTATAGATGCATGCTGGTTTCCTGAGGGACAGGAACGGTTTTAGAAGAGTTTGACCTTTCTAAATACCAAGCACAGTAGCTTTGCAAATAAGGTTTATATGCATTACCTTCTGCGGCCTTCAGCTAGATTGATCTGTGCAATCGAACTAGTGAAATATTTGGATTGCTGGTGCCAATGTTCTTGACTTTTATTGTACCAATTTCTCTCCTCCCCGGAAATGCTGATGGATACCGGATAAACTGAATGATAAACCCACGGATTTATGCCTGAATTTAGCTACATTTTGAGGGAAGCCTTTAAATCTAGAAATTTATTTGAAATTCCCAACATAAGCTTCGAAGTTCCTTGAGACCAGGTGAGAATCATAATCTAGATAAGCCAATTATATTTCTGGGGGAAAGAATCGCTGTGCTGTATGCGTTTCGTTAAGATACTTGGGGATTTTATGTCATCAGCATTTATTCCCGTTTCACATTCTCTTCGTCTTCTTTCCTTTCTAGCCAATAAAGAGGAAGAGGACTCTTGCTTCGTAACCCTTTCAGGCTATCAGCTATAGATATTCGGATGATGAACAAAAAGCAAAACTCAGTCACCTTGATCACTTAAGGGGACGCATTATTCATGATTGCTCTCAACATTCAGGCCACCATAGCATGGACTTTTGAAACATTCAAAATGGATGTCTGTTGCGTTTTCGAAATGCATATATGGTTATTTGATGTTAGTCGCCAAACCCTATCCTTCAGGGGTAAACAAAGTCAAAATTATTGTTCTTCATATTGTCTCAGACTTTACATGCAGTGCCAGTTGTTTTGCTCGTTTGGTTTCTCATGATTTACTGGAGCTGAGCTCTCACTTCTTGACGGCATTTCACCTAACAGTTGACTAAGTCGATAGAAACAAACTTGTGCGTCGATGTTCCTTCTAGTATCAATGTACAACAATATTGTAGAATTCCGGCAGTTAAATTCAAATTCTAGTGAAATTTTGTACGCTTGTTTCATGATTGAAGCACAACGAAACATTTTTGATTAAGTTTTGATAATTCAAAGCTGAAGTAGGATCCTTGAATGAGTCACATATTCCCTTGGGAGATTGATGGTCATTGTTAGCTCACTGAACTGACCACATTGATTGTTTGATAAAACTTTATGTGGACTACAAATTGTCCCGCACAATTTCGTGATCGTATTCATACTGTTTGTTTAGCCTTGGAATATCGACATACATTCACAGACCCTGTATTTCCTTCAACATTGATCCCGAGATAAATTACAAATAAATGAGCTATAACATTTTGGCTCTGCTTGTTTTTGTCTGAAATGTATTCACACTGCTTATTTCATGTTCGTACTTCAATATTTAAAGCCTACTTCTTCTTATAGCGACTTTCCACTTAAGTTAGCTCCAACAGTGAATTTCATCAGATATGCCCATTTTTCTTCTCCTTCAAAACCTTTTATTGGCTTGACATTCGAGCTTGCCTTGTACTCTCGTGATGGTGGTAGCGTGAAACCTGGAGTATGTGGATGATTTTGCAAATCACAAGGACTACTAGGTAGATTAAATGCTAGTGTAGCAACGTTTGGGATACATTTTCTAGCCTAAAATGTCCAAGAGGTTATAACGGGAATGTGGTCGATCAACTCGGGGTTTAGTTAGTCTGGAGCACTAAAAATCATATGGACAGGTACATATCAGTAAGTGATCACATAGTCGATAATGTTTCTTCATGCATACAGAAAGTTCACATGTTTCTGATAAAAGTGAACTACATTGGGGCTAAAATGTCAACTGGGTTGCATTCCGTGTCAGTTTGGTTAGTGTTATTCAATGACTTGGAAATGTGGTGAAGATTGCAAGTATTAGATTGGCAGTGTTTCTGCAGTATTGTGTGAGGCTAGTGAAATAACCAGATTATCAATGCTGAGGTTAAGCATTCCGTTTTCAGCGCTGAAGTGAAGCTATTGAAAGGGTTGGAATTAGTGTTGTGATTTGTTGCCCATATGTGCTGATATATGTTTTTGTTGAGAAATTTGTTTGAAACGTGTTGTGATAAGTTTGTTAATTGTGTGAAAAAGTAGAGACACATCAAAGACGCTGCAATGCATTGATAAGTTACCGGATCTTTCAATCTTGGCGATCATTTCTAATTTACTCCCATCGAATTCCCAATTATTCTCTACAGGTAACTCCTATTAAGGTTGGTGTATTCTTCAATATTTTTATTAAATAATCAATATTGTTTTAAATATCATGATAATTTTTAGATTCTGTGCCTTATTTATCACACACTATATCTAATGTTTATTTGGTGCCGCAGGAAATCGAAAAGCAGGAGACAAACACAAAATATAGTCTTAAGGCAGCACTTTGAAAAAGTGCTGCTTTGTAGTTTTAAAGCCGTTTCTACGAAAGTATGCAAGTGTCTAATTCCAAGGCAACATGGAGGCCATTTACTTACCAATCAGTTTAATATCAATCATACATTGTCTCATATCCAATCGTATCCGAAAGTTCGGGTTGTATGATGACCAATTACAAAGCTGATAGAAGACGACTTTTAATAGCTCGTTTGGTAACAACTACAGTACATTTCATTGGTTATTTGCATATCCAAATTACACAAGATCATGAGTATGTTTTACGGTCTGTATACCATATCTGCAACATATTAACGTTTGAATTTGCACTAATTATGGCCTGAAAGTAATGATGTTTTATGAGGAAACTTCTCGCTGAATTTAAAAATTAATAGAATCATTTGAGGACTTTCTTTTGACAAAATAAATGAAGCAACTTACCTACATTCAACCAGACAACTTCTTGTAGCCACATAGAGGTTCTAAGCAGTGAAGGGATATTAAATTAAAGAGTTTATGGTAAATTCCAGTGTTTACTCCCCTTGCAGCACTCTAAACCCGGGTTCGTCTTTATGAAATTAATCACGTAAGGGTGACTGTGTTGGGATTTCAACTTTGGACGTCACAGTCAGTAACTTACATCCTGTACCGTTCAGCCTAAAAGTGCATCTATCGTATGGATTATTGGTGATCCTTAGTAAGTTTACTTTTGCAAAGATTGAATGCATACAACATTGACGAGCTTGAATGCTCAACACTAATGAAATTAAAGGAATGTTGGGCTTCATACCCCTTCCCTAGCACCATGCAATTGGCTTGGTTGTGCTTTTTTTTCCGGAAATCAAGTTGATCACATTCAATGGGAATCACATTCATCTCAAAGTCATAATTCTATATTTTGGCATTTTATAAAATATAATTACCTAGCCGTTATCGTTTCCTAGCTGACCTTGCTTGAAAGGACATCTTTATCATCGGTTTGCAACGAAAGTCTTATTCGATGAAAATTGATCTCTTTCCTGAGAATGAAAATAACACGTGGTAGAGAGCGCTTATCATAACCATTTTTATCGGCTTATTAACATTGTTTGAAGTATGAGTTTGAATCATAATAACTTATTATAGCATTGGTCAAATTACAGGCTGCTTACAATGAGGTAAGATAAATCCTGAAATTAACAATCATACCTGAATATCCGCACAAATTTTATTATTCTAAGTGTTGTCCACTGATTTTTATATGTGTGCTGATATTTATTGCTTTTTCATGTTTCAGTCTCCGTAAGATGTCTTTATAAAGCAAGGAAAATGAAACAAAGACTAAAAATCACCAAAAGGAATAGTCGAGGGAGGGGGAAAATTAGTCATCCATTTCAACGGAATCCATGATTTGCACAGTACAGTCAACTGCGTTGCTAGCCCCATTCCTAACTGGTTGTGTAGGTCACGCCACAGGAACTTCATCTGAGTGCTCAAGTCTATTGAGTGATTTGGAAATCAGCATGATATTGATTCTTCTAACAAAACAACTTTCTTTAAAAAAGTAGACACCTTCTGATATGATAGCATTATAAGAAAAAACAATCCTATGGTTGGTCAAGAAACCGATAATTTTTCCTCAAGGTATTTTTAGAGTAACTGAACTGGGTGGTATATTCTATAGTGCTTAAATATTTAGCCATTATGTTTGTAATCAAAATGTTTGTGGTTAATTTAGTAGATTACTAAACTGCTAGATCAATTCCATATTCTTTTAGTATCGCCTCACACTCCATCATAGTAGGAAATATTCACTTTACAGATCTATTGTGTAGTTTGGTGTACCAATAGTATGCTTGTGGCTCTTGTCTCCCAAGAATATGGAATTTGTGAAGAACATTGCAAGCTTACAAATGTAAATGTGATTAGCCAATTCAAGTTTGAATAGCTGAAGGTGTGTTTGCAGGAGTTCACATATGCAAGGGATGGATCATCAACAAATCTAAACTAAATTTGATGATGCTGTCATATCAGGGGAAACACGTGCACCCTTAGAAATACCGTTCGTCTTATGTTTATAGATTACCTCAGTAGGTGGAATGTGGGTTACATAAACAAAAGCTTCATGACCTATTGCTCTTATCGATACGTATGAAAGAAAGATCAGACAGAGAAGTTAGATCACAATAATGAATTTACAACTGTGATAGATATAATGATGAGAAAATGTGTACCTGGAAAAGAAATTTCAGTACTCACTAAAATTCATTCTCTTCCATCATAAAGTTTTGAATTTTAGGTTTGGAATTGTACGAGTTGTTGATCATGTTTATGATGTGGGTTTCTCCGGATTCCAATACGCACGGAGGAAATATTTGAAAATATTTAGCTTATGGATGAGTACAATCATTTATAGGTCTGATAGAAACACTCGATTTGTAAATCTTGGGTGACCAGTAAAAAAATGATATACTGTTACTTTTAATAGTTGAAGAGAAGCAAAGGGAATTTCTAACTTCAGTTAAACTTTTTGTATTTTTTGTCTTTCTTTGCATTATACAGTTTTGAATTGTTTTTATCTTGAGAAATGAGTTCGGAGGGCCATTATGACAAATGCACATGTGCAGACAGGACTGGAAAATTCCCTTTTTCTTCTTCTACTCAAATTAGGCTCGAAGTAACCCTAAAGAAGTATTGAGAGAAGCCCATACACGTATTCACCAATTGATGGAAAGGATTGAACGGGTAATGAGACCCAAATACGTTACTGGTGTGAAACGATTTCAATGGACACATTACTTGTCCTTCATTAACTTACTTATCGTTTGTCAAACTGGGCGATATTTCAGCCATATACGTAATTTATTGTCACAGTCAACTTTGTCCACGGAGACTCTCGTGGTACCAATGCCTGTTGTGGTTATATCTATGAAATCATTTATACCCATATCTTCAAGATCCAGAAAGTATTTTGTTTGTTATAAATGTAATATAAATACCTTTGATTATATACTGAAAATGCAGTCAATTCGATAGGGACAACTAGCGTTTATATTTGAAATAATTTTGAGTGTTTCATTAGCGAAATTTGTTAGAATTTCGTTGTGTGTTGAATTACTGGTTGAATATGGTTTAGTTTTGATTCATCACACTAAATAAAAATTTGTTAGATACCTCGTGAAACGTAAAATAATGAGATCGTATAAATGCTGTTCAAAATTTTGACTCACTGGAGTGTACTTGCCATCGTATTCAGAGTTTGTGGAACTGTTTGCTCAGCTCAGGGTAAAAGTACGGCATTCTGTGGTGACATTCAAAAAGTACATTGAGGTCAGTGGTAAATTTCTATATTAGTGATACAACATTTGAAAAGGAACTGGAAATCTCTGGAGTTGACATTTAACCCAAGAATACATCCGAGATCCCTTAATTATGCTACAGTTACTCTGGTTAGATTCTAATGGCAGCATCACCTACTGAGAATAATTTACCTTCTAAAGTGTGCATTTGTGATTTCTGTTATTTATTGAAGGATCCAAGAATGTTGAGGTAAGCTTGAATCCTTAATTAAACTGCAATCTTGTCTAAACCTTGAAGTTTGGATTGATTATTTTAACTTACCGATTTGAAAATGAATTGCATGCATTCTTCCAATGGTTTATAACTTTAAAAGATGTTCCTCTTCTGACACTTCACAGTTGGTGAAAATAAATGTGAGTATTTTTTGATTAATTAACCTTGAAGTTCCTTTGTTACTATATCCATTCTTGATAAATACTAATGTGCTCATTCAATAGTCGTTTACTTCATTTATGTAAGTCTTTTACGCACCTATCTCTTGATAATCTGTCATTGGGTAAAATAACTCCAGTTTGTTGAATTAACTTTGAGCAATTACATTTGTAAATATCTTTAATGAGATTCAGAGGTTACTTTTACAACCCAACCCCATACCAAGCGGTATTATTTAGGTCAAAATTTTGGTGATATATCTCGCTATGTTCGATGTATTCTGAAAGCTCAGCATTGTAACATTTTGAAAAGTTCAGTTTGTCGTAAAAAACAATTATTTTTTCTCCTCCTGAGTTGTGAGAACACATAAGTTGGCGAATGTAAGTGTGTTGGGAAACACACCCATTGGCTCATTATCACAAATTCCATTTGATGATATATTGGTTTCAAACGGATAAAATCCCATCAAGATTGTTTTTGGCTTTCCTAGGGAAGACCGATCAACGTAAGTGTTTATTTGTAAACTGTTTGTAAAAACCTTCGTTTCAAAAAAAGGAAAAGAAAAAAATCCTCCCTGACAGTGCACTTTTGTTCTGACGTTGCGCGTTTGTCCCAAGAGAACAATTTTTTGTGTTACCATTCTGTCAGTTTGCCCCATGTAATAGATATATTCTTGGCTGGATATATGTTAATCACTAACAGCCAGCTCAATCACTAACAATTAACTTGATGGAAGGAATGTTCTGCATCAAAAGCCTCATTGTCTCTTGCATGCACTATAGAAACTTGTGCAGCAGCGCCGTTTAACAATGAACGATGAGTTAGCTTTGCGGTTGGATATGGCCGTCGATTCTATCGATAGTGAAGATTTAGCGTTGAATGGTGTTCAGAAATATGTATTAAAATATATATGTTATTCTCCCAGATGTTTCGGCACACATAATTATTGATAATATTAGAGATGGGAAGGAGGGTGAGATTTCTTGAAAAATTACTATGATGAACAGTCCATCAGGTAAATCGATTATTCAACAGGCAACTGAAGTAGAGTAAAATAAATTCTCTCTCAATGTCTAATACCGGCCAAAGTTACACTACTATCGCACAAACATTCATATTGTTCAGATAAAATTGTGATTACGAATCATGAATAAGCGTTTTTACATTAATGTACTTATTTGCAAAAGCCCATAATTTATTATTCTGACGCATTGAAGTTATGAGTGAAGTTGTTCACAGGCTGGTTTTTGGTTTTTTCTTCCTAAACTTTGATGAGTGAATTTAAATAAATATTGAAAGCGATTTGAGGAACATCTCAAAAAATTGACAACCATGTTTCCCTGCTCAAAAAATTCAACTGGCATTGATGTCTACATAATTTTAATGAATACATTTGGCACGTAATTCATGTTGTATATTGAAATCATTTCGACCAAATGAATTGAAAATTTTCTCACGATAAAGCGACCTGTCTTCAATTAGCTAAAGTAATTGCGCATCCAAGCTAATATCTGGTGAATTCATTGACAGCTTTGCCTTTGAACAGAGTTACTGCCACCGGCAAACGTTTAGTTCGATTTTGATATCGAAGTGTGAGCGTGAAAACTAGTATGATCTATCAAAGTAGAAAATTCTCGAAGATTTTTGTGTGTCCAATTTTAATGCAGTCATACCCCATTCATTTTGATTGTTTTATTTATCCACAGTCATTGTTTCCGATGAAAGAAAAACAGTTAGGGTTAGCATTTGCCGATCTGGTAACGCAGGAGCAAATGACAAATTAATTTTTGTATTTCAAATCGTATAGTTCATCATTAGTCGATAAAACTGAGAATCGAAGGATGTAAAAGTTGACCCATTGGTACATTTTGTCGACGGAATGTGGTGCAACATTCATGTTTCACTAGCTCCTGTTTCCTGACTGTTC
>CAXIVU010000113.1:5000-7500 GCA_964035795.1 Pterobdella sp. o SKG-2022
CCACGCATCGACACCGACACACGCCGAGACAAAGGAAGAAAGAGCGGCGAGACCGACGGCAGTGTTTTTCTTTACGCTTTAAAGTAGTGGTTCGTCACACTAGTTTATTTATTGGCCCTTGTGACGCCAACACTCACTTTTATATGTGGGTCTTTTCACGCAGCTTCCCATTTCACGATCTGGTATTTGCAAATTCTTTTTTTCTCTTTTGCTGCTGCTGCTGCTGCTGCTGCTGCTGCAAAAAGAGAAGCCAGAATTTCCCACCGGACACCACGTGGAGGTTCCAGATCACGTCCAGCACTTTTTTGCACTTTTACACTTTTACCATGACTAGACGGGTGATGGTGGTGATGGTGCCTTTCTTCGCCCGCCTCGTGATGCCCCTTTGTATTCATTGGTACTTGCGTATGGAGTACACACACGTGTGGGGGTTCTAGAGTTGGCATCATTTTATTCACCACATTATTCACCCTTCAACATAGGCACCTTTCTAGACGCATCTTACGCTACTTTTTTATGGCGCGACGGTGCCTAAGCGCTGCATATGTGAGCGCGTGTATATCACGCACACTCACATATACAACCTAGAAAAGGATAGTAACTGAGTAGAAGACGTTGTGTTTTAATAAATCGCTTCAGAATTTAGAAACGCTCTTTCTTAAAGCGAGTCGCGTCGCCTTGCCTTGCCTTGCCTTGCCTTGCCTTGGCGTTCGTGGGACTTGCAATGATAAAATTATTATTTTCGATTAATTTTTTAAAATTTATTAATTAATAAATTTATTTTTTTAATTAAATATTTAATCATTTTATATTAAATTATTTAATTTTTTTTTCTCACACTTTTTCGATTAATATTTTAAATTTAATTTTAATTTTCAATTAAATTTTATAAATTTTTTCTATTTCGACTTTTCATAAGACTAAAATCATCATCATCATCATCATCATCATCATCATCATCACACAGCCGCGGCCGTGCAACACGCGTGCACACACGAAGATCATTATCATAACCACCAGTTCGCGCCCCTACTAGAACAATGAGCATACACGTGGTAATGGTTTTTTTTTTTAAATTAACTAAAATCAAATTTAAATGTTACAATACTTTATTGTGACATTTTAAAAACGCTCAAAATATATAAATATATATATATATTTATTTTTCGATTATTTTTAAAATAAATTTAAAAAAAATTTTTTTTCTCATTAAATAGATGATTATTAATTAAATTTAGTCGTTTACTCAATCACAAATGTATACGAATCGAAGTAATTCATTTTAGAATAAATTTCATTTATTTTATCGAATTAAGTGAAAAATGATGAAAAAAACTTTTTTTATCAAAAATTATATTCTACATATGTTTTAAAAGTAATTTAGTGAAAAAAAATCAACTAAAAAAAAAAAGTCATTTTCGATCAAAATCTCGACTAAGTGCCGACTATTTCTGAAGCGTTTTGCATAAAGATAACGTCCTCTACTCAGTTACTTACATTGCACCCAATTTTACTCTCTATTTCGATTCACACTCGATTAACGCGCCGCCGCCCCTAGCTACTTACGCTGGCTGCAGCCGACGCGCTGCATTACGCGCGACGCTGCTATATACATACAGCGCGTCTACGCACGCGTTATAGGCACCGACGGTGCCCAAAATAACTTTTTTTCGTAAAAAATTTTTTGAAAAAATTTCTGAAGCGTTTTATCAAAACAAAACGTCCTCTACTCAGTTTGTTACCTTTCCTAGGGTGTAAACTGGAGTGCAAAAGTAGGGCGGTGAAAAAATTTAATTTTTTTCACCGACTCGACATCTTTTGTCCGACAAGTTTGCCGTACGTGGTCTTTTGGTAGGCTATGAACGTACGAATGGCTACGAGTGCGACGCTAGGCTGAGATTCTTTAGCATCCGGCAATCGGCGACGCCAATAGATACCATCAAAAGGCGCCCAAGCGTCTACGGGTCCAAATTGAACGCGAATGTAGTCCTAAAACGACTATAAAATGACAGACAGATCAGCAATTTTGTTTCCGCCAAAGGCATAACAAAATGCACCATGAACGAAGCGATATCGTGCTACTTGCTGCGTCTTTTATGCCCGTTTACACCTTGCCGGCGTATAGGGCGAAAAGCGTAAAAGCAAAAAAGCGCTCGCAAAAAATCACTCGATTTCGGACTGAAATCGTCGAGGTTATACATTTTCGATTCGATTCGATTCAATTCGAAACTATGGCGATAGTCGTCGCCTAATTGCTTTCGCGCCTTACACACACACACACACACACACACTAGCCTCTCTGCCGTCACCGCCTTCGCTTCTTCGTCTTCGTGGTCGTCTTCGCCGACGCTTTTGCACCGTTAAATCACGCTTTTTTCAGGCACGTTTTATAGCGTTGTCTAGCTAAAAGTTGTGGGTGTCCAGTTGAAGCGTTCATTAAAGGCGATAAGGGCTGCCAAAACGACGGTCGAATTTGGTCGAATGGCAAAGAGTGCTAAAG
>CAXIVU010000114.1:0-17615 GCA_964035795.1 Pterobdella sp. o SKG-2022
TCAACGCAAACAACAACTGTTATTATGACAACAACGACAGAAATGTTGTCTAAATCTACGCCAACAGTTACTACTGTAGAAACAACAACGCCAACTACAATAATTGTAACAACAACTTCATTGGCTACAGCTACAACAGTTTCGACAACGATTGCAACATCAACGCAAACAACAACTGTTATTATGACAACAACGACAGAAATGTTGTCTAAATCTACGCCAACAGTTACTACTGTAGAAACAACAACGCCAACTACAATTTCTGTAACAACAACTTCATTGGCTACAGCTACAACAGTTTCGACAACGATTGCAACATCAACGCAAACAACAACTGTTATTATGACAACAACGACAGAAATGTTGTCTAAATCTACGCCAACAGTTACTACTGTAGAAACAACAACGCCAACTACAATTTCTGTAACAACAACTTCATTGGCTACAGCTACAACAGTTTCGACAACGATTGCAACATCAACGCAAACAACAACTGTTATTATGACAACAACGATAGAAATGTTGTCTAAATCTACGCCAACAGTTACTACTGTAGAAACAACAACGCCAACTACAATAACTGTAACAACAACTTCATTGGCTACAGCTACAACAGTTTCGACAACGATTGCAACATCAACGCAAACAACAACTGTTATTATGACAACAACGACAGAAATGTTGTCTAAATCTACGCCAACAGTTACTACTGTAGAAACAACAACGCCAACTACAATTTCTGTAACAACAAC
This sequence comes from Pterobdella sp. o SKG-2022, assembly GCA_964035795.1. NCBI lineage: Eukaryota > Metazoa > Annelida > Clitellata > Hirudinida > Piscicolidae > Pterobdella > Pterobdella occidentalis. The sequence goes on from CAXIVU010000114.1 coordinate 753, forward strand.
TTCATTGGCTACAGCTACAACAGTTTCGACAACGATTGCAACATCAACGCAAACAACAACTGTTATTATGACAACAACGATAGAAATGTTGTCTAAATCTACGCCAACAGTTACTACTGTAGAAACAACAACGCCAACTACAATAACTGTAACAACAACTTCATTGGCTACAGCTACAACAGTTTCGACAACGATTGCAACATCAACGCAAACAACAACTGTTATTATGACAACAACGACAGAAATGTTGTCTAAATCTACGCCAACAGTTACTACTGTAGAAACAACAACGCCAACTACAATTTCTGTAACAACAACTTCATTGGCTACAGCTACAACAGTTTCGACAACGATTGCAACATCAACGCAAACAACAACTGTTATTATGACAACAACGACAGAAATGTTGTCTAAATCTACGCCAACAGTTACTACTGTAGAAACAACAACGCCAACTACAATAACTGTAACAACAACTTCATTGGCTACAGCTACAACAGTTTCGACAACGATTGCAACATCAACGCAAACAACAACTGTTATTATGACAACAACGACAGAAATGTTGTCTAAATCTACGCCAACAGTTACTACTGTAGAAACAACAACGCCAACTACAATAACTGTAACAACAACTTCATTGGCTACAGCTACAACAGTTTCGACAACGATTGCAACATCAACGCAAACAACAACTGTTATTATGACAACAACGACAGAAATGTTGTCTACATCTACGCCAACAGTTACTACTGTAGAAACAACAACGCCAACTACAATTTCTGTAACAACAACTTCATTGGCTACAGCTACAACAGTTTCGACAACGATTGCAAACTCAACGCAAACAACAACTGTTATTATGACAACAACGACAGAAATGTTGTCTACATCTACGCCAACAGTTACTACTGTAGAAACAACAACGCCAACTACAATAACTGTAACAACAACTTCATTGGCTACGGCTACAACAGTTTCGACAACGATTGCAACATCAACGCAAACAACAACTGTTATTATGACAACAACGACAGAAATGTTGTCTAAATCTACGCCAACAGTTACTACTGTAGAAACAACAACGCCAACTACAATAATTGTAACAACAACTTCATTGGCTACAGCTACAACAGTTTCGACAACGATTGCAACATCAACGCAAACAACAACTGTTATTATGACAACAACGACAGAAATGTTGTCTAAATCTACGCCAACAGTTACTACTGTAGAAACAACAACGCCAACTACAATTTCTGTAACAACAACTTCATTGGCTACAGCTACAACAGTTTCGACAACGATTGCAACATCAACGCAAACAACAACTGTTATTATGACAACAACGACAGAAATGTTGTCTACATCTACGCCAACAGTTACTACTGTAGAAACAACAACGCCAACTACAATTTCTGTAACAACAACTTCATTGGCTACAGCTACAACAGTTTCGACAACGATTGCAAACTCAACGCAAACAACAACTGTTATTATGACAACAACGACAGAAATGTTGTCTACATCTACGCCAACAGTTACTACTGTAGAAACAACAACGCCAACTACAATAACTGTAACAACAACTTCATTGGCTACGGCTACAACAGTTTCGACAACGATTGCAACATCAACGCAAACAACAACTGTTATTATGACAACAACGACAGAAATGTTGTCTAAATCTACGCCAACAGTTACTACTGTAGAAACAACAACGCCAACTACAATAATTGTAACAACAGCTTCATTGGCTACAGCTACAACAGTTTCGACAACGATTGCAACATCAACGCAAACAACAACTGTTATTATGACAACAACGACAGAAATGTTGTCTAAATCTACGCCAACAGTTACTACTGTAGAAACAACAACGCCAACTACAATTTCTGTAACAACAACTTCATTGGCTACAGCTACAACAGTTTCGACAACGATTGCAACATCAACGCAAACAACAACTGTTATTATGACAACAACGACAGAAATGTTGTCTAAATCTACGCCAACAGTTACTACTGTAGAAACAACAACGCCAACTACAATTTCTGTAACAACAACTTCATTGGCTACAGCTACAACAGTTTCGACAACGATTGCAACATCAACGCAAACAACAACTGTTATTATGACAACAACGATAGAAATGTTGTCTAAATTTACGCCAACAGTTACTACTGTAGAAACAACAACGCCAACTACAATAACTGTAACAACAACTTCATTGGCTACAGCTACAACAGTTTCGACAACGATTGCAACATCAACGCAAACAACAACTGTTATTATGACAACAACGACAGAAATGTTGTCTAAATCTACGCCAACAGTTACTACTGTAGAAACAACAACGCCAACTACAATAACTGTAACAACAACTTCATTGGCTACAGCTACAACAGTTTCGACAACGATTGCAACATCAACGCAAACAACAACTGTTATTATGACAACAACGACAGAAATGTTGTCTAAATCTACGCCAACAGTTACTACTGTAGAAACAACAACGCCAACTACAATAACTGTAACAACAACTTCATTGGCTACAGCTACAACAGTTTCGACAACGATTGCAACATCAACGCAAACAACAACTGTTATTATGACAACAACGACAGAAATGTTGTCTAAATCTACGCCAACAGTTACTACTGTAGAAACAACAACGCCAACTACAATAACTGTAACAACAACTTCATTGGCTACAGCTACAACAGTTTCGACAACGATTGCAACATCAACGCAAACAACAACTGTTATTATGACAACAACGACAGAAATGTTGTCTAAATCTACGCCAACAGTTACTACTGTAGAAACAACAACGCCAACTACAATTTCTGTAACAACAACTTCATTGGCTACAGCAACAACAGTTTCGACAACGATTGCAACATCAACGCAAACAACAACTGTTATTATGACAACAACGACAGAAATGTTGTCTAAATCTACGCCAACAGTTACTACTGTAGAAACAACAACGCCAACTACAATTTCTGTAACAACAACTTCATTGGCTACAGCAACAACAGTTTCGACAACGATTGCAACATCAACGCAAACAACAACTGTTATTATGACAACAACGACAGAAATGTTGTCTAAATCTACGCCAACAGTTACTACTGTAGAAACAACAACGCCAACTACAATTTCTGTAACAACAACTTCATTGGCTACAGCAACAACAGTTTCGACAACGATTGCAACATCAACGCAAACAACAACTGTTATTATGACAACAACGACAGAAATGTTGTCTAAATCTACGCCAACAGTTACTACTGTAGAAACAACAACGCCAACTACAATAAATGTAACAACAACTTCATTGGCTACAGCTACAACAGTTTCGACAACGATTGCAACATCAACGCAAACAACAACTGTTATTATGACAACAACGACAGAAATGTTGTCTAAATCTACGCCAACAGTTACTACTGTAGAAACAACAACGCCAACTACAATTTCTGTAACAACAACTTCATTGGCTACAGCTACAACAGTTTCGACAACGATTGCAACATCAACGCAAACAACAACTGTTATTATGACAACAACGACAGAAATGTTGTCTAAATCTACGCCAACAGTTACTACTGTAGAAACAACAACGCCAACTACAATAACTGTAACAACAACTTCATTGGCTACAGCTACAACAGTTTCGACAACGATTGCAACATCAACGCAAACAACAACTGTTATTATGACAACAACGACAGAAATGTTGTCTAAATCTACGCCAACAGTTACTACTGTAGAAACAACAACGCCAACTACAATTTCTGTAACAACAACTTCATTGGCTACAGCAACAACAGTTTCGACAACGATTGCAACATCAACGCAAACAACAACTGTTATTATGACAACAACGACAGAAATGTTGTCTAAATCTACGCCAACAGTTACTACTGTAGAAACAACAACGCCAACTACAATAACTGTAACAACAACTTCATTGGCTACAGCTACAACAGTTTCGACAACGATTGCAACATCAACGCAAACAACAACTGTTATTATGACAACAACGACAGAAATGTTGTCTAAATCTACGCCAACAGTTACTACTGTAGAAACAACAACGCCAACTACAATTTCTGTAACAACAACTTCATTGGCTACAGCTACAACAGTTTCGACAACGATTGCAACATCAACGCAAACAACAACTCTTATTATGACAACAACGACAGAAATGTTGTCTAAATCTACGCCAACAGTTACTACTGTAGAAACAACAACGCCAACTACAATAACTGTGACAACAACTTCATTGGCTACAGCTACAACAGTTTCGACAACGATTGCAACATCAACGCAAACAACAACTGTTATTATGACAACAACGACAGAAATGTTGTCTAAATCTACGCCAACAGTTACTACTGTAGAAACAACAACGCCAACTACAATAACTGTAACAACAACTTCATTGGCTACAGCTACAACAGTTTCGACAACGATTGCAACATCAACGCAAACAACAACTGTTATTATGACAACAACGACAGAAATGTTGTCTAAATCTACGCCAACAGTTACTACTGTAGAAACAACAACGCCAACTACAATAACTGTAACAACAACTTCATTGGCTACAGCTACAACAGTTTCGACAACGATTGCAACATCAACGCAAACAACAACTGTTATTATGACAACAACGACAGAAATGTTGTCTAAATCTACGCCAACAGTTACTACTGTAGAAACAACAACGCCAACTACAATAACTGTAACAACAACTTCATTGGCTACAGCTACAACAGTTTCGACAACGATTGCAACATCAACGCAAACAACAACTGTTATTATGACAACAACGACAGAAATGTTGTCTAAATCTACGCCAACAGTTACTACTGTAGAAACAACAACGCCAACTACAATAACTGTAACAACAACTTCATTGGCTACAGCTACAACAGTTTCGACAACGATTGCAACATCAACGCAAACAACAACTGTTATTATGACAACAACGACAGAAATGTTGTCTAAATCTACGCCAACAGTTACTACTGTAGAAACAACAACGCCAACTACAATAACTGTAACAACAACTTCATTGGCTACAGCTACAACAGTTTCGACAACGATTGCAACATCAACGCAAACAACAACTGTTATTATGACAACAACGACAGAAATGTTGTCTAAATCTACGCCAAAAGTTACTACTGTAGAAACAACAACGCCAACTACAATAACTGTAACAACAACTTCATTGGCTACAGCTACAACAGTTTCGACAACGATTGCAACATCAACGCAAACAACAACTGTTATTATGACAACAACGACAGAAATGTTGTCTAAATCTACGCCAACAGTTACTACTGTAGAAACAACAACGCCAACTACAATAACTGTAACAACAACTTCATTGGCTACAGCTACAACAGTTTCGACAACGATTGCAACATCAACGCAAACAACAACTGTTATTATGACAACAACGACAGAAATGTTGTCTAAATCTACGCCAACAGTTACTACTGTAGAAACAACAACGCCAACTACAATAACTGTAACAACAACTTCATTGGCTACAGCTACAACAGTTTCGACAACGATTGCAACATCAACGCAAACAACAACTGTTATTATGACAACAACGACAGAAATGTTGTCTAAATCTACGCCAACAGTTACTACTGTAGAAACAACAACGCCAACTACAATAACTGTAACAACAACTTCATTGGCTACAGCTACAACAGTTTCGACAACGATTGCAACATCAACGCAAACAACAACTGTTATTATGACAACAACGACAGAAATGTTGTCTAAATCTACGCCAACAGTTACTACTGTAGAAACAACAACGCCAACTACAATAACTGTAACAACAACTTCATTGGCTACAGCTACAACAGTTTCGACAACGATTGCAACATCAACGCAAACAACAACTGTTATTATGACAACAACGACAGAAATGTTGTCTAAATCTACGCCAACAGTTACTACTGTAGAAACAACAACGCCAACTACAATAACTGTAACAACAACTTCATTGGCTACAGCTACAACAGTTTCGACAACGATTGCAACATCAACGCAAACAACAACTGTTATTATGACAACAACGACAGAAATGTTGTCTAAATCTACGCCAACAGTTACTACTGTAGAAACAACAACGCCAACTACAATAACTGTAACAACAACTTCATTGGCTACAGCTACAACAGTTTCGACAACGATTGCAACATCAACGCAAACAACAACTGTTATTATGACAACAACGACAGAAATGTTGTCTAAATCTACGCCAACAGTTACTACTGTAGAAACAACAACGCCAACTACAATAACTGTAACAACAACTTCATTGGCTACAGCTACAACAGTTTCGACAACGATTGCAACATCAACGCAAACAACAACTGTTATTATGACAACAACGACAGAAATGTTGTCTAAATCTACGCCAACAGTTACTACTGTAGAAACAACAACGCCAACTACAATAACTGTAACAACAACTTCATTGGCTACAGCTACAACAGTTTCGACAACGATTGCAACATCAACGCAAACAACAACTGTTATTATGACAACAACGACAGAAATGTTGTCTAAATCTACGCCAACAGTTACTACTGTAGAAACAACAACGCCAACTACAATAACTGTAACAACAACTTCATTGGCTACAGCTACAACAGTTTCGACAACGATTGCAACATCAACGCAAACAACAACTGTTATTATGACAACAACGACAGAAATGTTGTCTAAATCTACGCCAACAGTTACTACTGTAGAAACAACAACGCCAACTACAATAACTGTAACAACAACTTCATTGGCTACAGCTACAACAGTTTCGACAACGATTGCAACATCAACGCAAACAACAACTGTTATTATGACAACAACGACAGAAATGTTGTCTAAATCTACGCCAACAGTTACTACTGTAGAAACAACAACGCCAACTACAATAACTGTAACAACAACTTCATTGGCTACAGCTACAACAGTTTCGACAACGATTGCAACATCAACGCAAACAACAACTGTTATTATGACAACAACGACAGAAATGTTGTCTAAATCTACGCCAACAGTTACTACTGTAGAAACAACAACGCCAACTACAATAACTGTAACAACAACTTCATTGGCTACAGCTACAACAGTTTCGACAACGATTGCAACATCAACGCAAACAACAACTGTTATTATGACAACAACGACAGAAATGTTGTCTAAATCTACGCCAACAGTTACTACTGTAGAAACAACAACGCCAACTACAATAACTGTAACAACAACTTCATTGGCTACAGCTACAACAGTTTCGACAACGATTGCAACATCAACGCAAACAACAACTGTTATTATGACAACAACGACAGAAATGTTGTCTAAATCTACGCCAACAGTTACTACTGTAGAAACAACAACGCCAACTACAATAACTGTAACAACAACTTCATTGGCTACAGCTACAACAGTTTCGACAACGATTGCAACATCAACGCAAACAACAACTGTTATTATGACAACAACGACAGAAATGTTGTCTAAATCTACGCCAACAGTTACTACTGTAGAAACAACAACGCCAACTACAATAACTGTAACAACAACTTCATTGGCTACAGCTACAACAGTTTCGACAACGATTGCAACATCAACGCAAACAACAACTGTTATTATGACAACAACGACAGAAATGTTGTCTAAATCTACGCCAACAGTTACTACTGTAGAAACAACAACGCCAACTACAATAACTGTAACAACAACTTCATTGGCTACAGCTACAACAGTTTCGACAACGATTGCAACATCAACGCAAACAACAACTGTTATTATGACAACAACGACAGAAATGTTGTCTAAATCTACGCCAACAGTTACTACTGTAGAAACAACAACGCCAACTACAATAACTGTAACAACAACTTCATTGGCTACAGCTACAACAGTTTCGACAACGATTGCAACATCAACGCAAACAACAACTGTTATTATGACAACAACGACAGAAATGTTGTCTAAATCTACGCCAACAGTTACTACTGTAGAAACAACAACGCCAACTACAATAACTGTAACAACAACTTCATTGGCTACAGCTACAACAGTTTCGACAACGATTGCAACATCAACGCAAACAACAACTGTTATTATGACAACAACGACAGAAATGTTGTCTAAATCTACGCCAACAGTTACTACTGTAGAAACAACAACGCCAACTACAATAACTGTAACAACAACTTCATTGGCTACAGCTACAACAGTTTCGACAACGATTGCAACATCAACGCAAACAACAACTGTTATTATGACAACAACGACAGAAATGTTGTCTAAATCTACGCCAACAGTTACTACTGTAGAAACAACAACGCCAACTACAATAACTGTAACAACAACTTCATTGGCTACAGCTACAACAGTTTCGACAACGATTGCAACATCAACGCAAACAACAACTGTTATTATGACAACAACGACAGAAATGTTGTCTAAATCTACGCCAACAGTTACTACTGTAGAAACAACAACGCCAACTACAATAACTGTAACAACAACTTCATTGGCTACAGCTACAACAGTTTCGACAACGATTGCAACATCAACGCAAACAACAACTGTTATTATGACAACAACGACAGAAATGTTGTCTAAATCTACGCCAACAGTTACTACTGTAGAAACAACAACGCCAACTACAATAACTGTAACAACAACTTCATTGGCTACAGCTACAACAGTTTCGACAACGATTGCAACATCAACGCAAACAACAGCTGTTATTATGACAACAACGACAGAAATGTTGTCTAAATCTACGCCAACAGTTACTACTGTAGAAACAACAACGCCAACTACAATAACTGTAACAACAACTTCATTGGCTACAGCTACAACAGTTTCGACAACGATTGCAACATCAACGCAAACAACAACTGTTATTATGACAACAACGACAGAAATGTTGTCTAAATCTACGCCAACAGTTACTACTGTAGAAACAACAACGCCAACTACAATAACTGTAACAACAACTTCATTGGCTACAGCTACAACAGTTTCGACAACGATTGCAACATCAACGCAAACAACAACTGTTATTATGACAACAACGACAGAAATGTTGTCTAAATCTACGCCAACAGTTACTACTGTAGAAACAACAACGCCAACTACAATAACTGTAACAACAACTTCATTGGCTACAGCTACAACAGTTTCGACAACGATTGCAACATCAACGCAAACAACAACTGTTATTATGACAACAACGACAGAAATGTTGTCTAAATCTACGCCAACAGTTACTACTGTAGAAACAACAACGCCAACTACAATAACTGTAACAACAACTTCATTGGCTACAGCTACAACAGTTTCGACAACGATTGCAACATCAACGCAAACAACAACTGTTATTATGACAACAACGACAGAAATGTTGTCTAAATCTACGCCAACAGTTACTACTGTAGAAACAACAACGCCAACTACAATAACTGTAACAACAACTTCATTGGCTACAGCTACAACAGTTTCGACAACGATTGCAACATCAACGCAAACAACAACTGTTATTATGACAACAACGACAGAAATGTTGTCTAAATCTACGCCAACAGTTACTACTGTAGAAACAACAACGCCAACTACAATAACTGTAACAACAACTTCATTGGCTACAGCTACAACAGTTTCGACAACGATTGCAACATCAACGCAAACAACAACTGTTATTATGACAACAACGACAGAAATGTTGTCTAAATCTACGCCAACAGTTACTACTGTAGAAACAACAACGCCAACTACAATAACTGTAACAACAACTTCATTGGCTACAGCTACAACAGTTTCGACAACGATTGCAACATCAACGCAAACAACAACTGTTATTATGACAACAACGACAGAAATGTTGTCTAAATCTACGCCAACAGTTACTACTGTAGAAACAACAACGCCAACTACAATAACTGTAACAACAACTTCATTGGCTACAGCTACAACAGTTTCGACAACGATTGCAACATCAACGCAAACAACAACTGTTATTATGACAACAACGACAGAAATGTTGTCTAAATCTACGCCAACAGTTACTACTGTAGAAACAACAACGCCAACTACAATAACTGTAACAACAACTTCATTGGCTACAGCTACAACAGTTTCGACAACGATTGCAACATCAACGCAAACAACAACTGTTATTATGACAACAACGACAGAAATGTTGTCTAAATCTACGCCAACAGTTACTACTGTAGAAACAACAACGCCAACTACAATAACTGTAACAACAACTTCATTGGCTACAGCTACAACAGTTTCGACAACGATTGCAACATCAACGCAAACAACAACTGTTATTATGACAACAACGACAGAAATGTTGTCTAAATCTACGCCAACAGTTACTACTGTAGAAACAACAACGCCAACTACAATAACTGTAACAACAACTTCATTGGCTACAGCTACAACAGTTTCGACAACGATTGCAACATCAACGCAAACAACAACTGTTATTATGACAACAACGACAGAAATGTTGTCTAAATCTACGCCAACAGTTACTACTGTAGAAACAACAACGCCAACTACAATAACTGTAACAACAACTTCATTGGCTACAGCTACAACAGTTTCGACAACGATTGCAACATCAACGCAAACAACAACTGTTATTATGACAACAACGACAGAAATGTTGTCTAAATCTACGCCAACAGTTACTACTGTAGAAACAACAACGCCAACTACAATAACTGTAACAACAACTTCATTGGCTACAGCTACAACAGTTTCGACAACGATTGCAACATCAACGCAAACAACAACTGTTATTATGACAACAACGACAGAAATGTTGTCTAAATCTACGCCAACAGTTACTACTGTAGAAACAACAACGCCAACTACAATAACTGTAACAACAACTTCATTGGCTACAGCTACAACAGTTTCGACAACGATTGCAACATCAACGCAAACAACAACTGTTATTATGACAACAACGACAGAAATGTTGTCTAAATCTACGCCAACAGTTACTACTGTAGAAACAACAACGCCAACTACAATAACTGTAACAACAACTTCATTGGCTACAGCTACAACAGTTTCGACAACGATTGCAACATCAACGCAAACAACAACTGTTATTATGACAACAACGACAGAAATGTTGTCTAAATCTACGCCAACAGTTACTACTGTAGAAACAACAACGCCAACTACAATAACTGTAACAACAACTTCATTGGCTACAGCTACAACAGTTTCGACAACGATTGCAACATCAACGCAAACAACAACTGTTATTATGACAACAACGACAGAAATGTTGTCTAAATCTACGCCAACAGTTACTACTGTAGAAACAACAACGCCAACTACAATAACTGTAACAACAACTTCATTGGCTACAGCTACAACAGTTTCGACAACGATTGCAACATCAACGCAAACAACAACTGTTATTATGACAACAACGACAGAAATGTTGTCTAAATCTACGCCAACAGTTACTACTGTAGAAACAACAACACCAACTACAATAACTGTAACAACAACTTCATTGGCTACAGCTACAACAGTTTCGACAACGATTGCAACATCAACGCAAACAACAACTGTTATTATGACAACAACGACAGAAATGTTGTCTAAATCTACGCCAACAGTTACTACTGTAGAAACAACAACGCCAACTACAATAACTGTAACAACAACTTCATTGGCTACAGCTACAACAGTTTCGACAACGATTGCAACATCAACGCAAACAACAACTGTTATTATGACAACAACGACAGAAATGTTGTCTAAATCTACGCCAACAGTTACTACTGTAGAAACAACAACGCCAACTACAATAACTGTAACAACAACTTCATTGGCTACAGCTACAACAGTTTCGACAACGATTGCAACATCAACGCAAACAACAACTGTTATTATGACAACAACGACAGAAATGTTGTCTAAATCTACGCCAACAGTTACTACTGTAGAAACAACAACGCCAACTACAATAACTGTAACAACAACTTCATTGGCTACAGCTACAACAGTTTCGACAACGATTGCAACATCAACGCAAACAACAACTGTTATTATGACAACAACGACAGAAATGTTGTCTAAATCTACGCCAACAGTTACTACTGTAGAAACAACAACGCCAACTACAATAACTGTAACAACAACTTCATTGGCTACAGCTACAACAGTTTCGACAACGATTGCAACATCAACGCAAACAACAACTGTTATTATGACAACAACGACAGAAATGTTGTCTAAATCTACGCCAACAGTTACTACTGTAGAAACAACAACGCCAACTACAATAACTGTAACAACAACTTCATTGGCTACAGCTACAACAGTTTCGACAACGATTGCAACATCAACGCAAACAACAACTGTTATTATGACAACAACGACAGAAATGTTGTCTAAATCTACGCCAACAGTTACTACTGTAGAAACAACAACGCCAACTACAATAACTGTAACAACAACTTCATTGGCTACAGCTACAACAGTTTCGACAACGATTGCAACATCAACGCAAACAACAACTGTTATTATGACAACAACGACAGAAATGTTGTCTAAATCTACGCCAACAGTTACTACTGTAGAAACAACAACGCCAACTACAATAACTGTAACAACAACTTCATTGGCTACAGCTACAACAGTTTCGACAACGATTGCAACATCAACGCAAACAACAACTGTTATTATGACAACAACGACAGAAATGTTGTCTAAATCTACGCCAACAGTTACTACTGTAGAAACAACAACGCCAACTACAATAACTGTAACAACAACTTCATTGGCTACAGCTACAACAGTTTCGACAACGATTGCAACATCAACGCAAACAACAACTGTTATTATGACAACAACGACAGAAATGTTGTCTAAATCTACGCCAACAGTTACTACTGTAGAAACAACAACGCCAACTACAATAACTGTAACAACAACTTCATTGGCTACAGCTACAACAGTTTCGACAACGATTGCAACATCAACGCAAACAACAACTGTTATTATGACAACAACGACAGAAATGTTGTCTAAATCTACGCCAACAGTTACTACTGTAGAAACAACAACGCCAACTACAATAACTGTAACAACAACTTCATTGGCTACAGCTACAACAGTTTCGACAACGATTGCAACATCAACGCAAACAACAACTGTTATTATGACAACAACGACAGAAATGTTGTCTAAATCTACGCCAACAGTTACTACTGTAGAAACAACAACGCCAACTACAATAACTGTAACAACAACTTCATTGGCTACAGCTACAACAGTTTCGACAACGATTGCAACATCAACGCAAACAACAACTGTTATTATGACAACAACGACAGAAATGTTGTCTAAATCTACGCCAACAGTTACTACTGTAGAAACAACAACGCCAACTACAATAACTGTAACAACAACTTCATTGGCTACAGCTACAACAGTTTCGACAACGATTGCAACATCAACGCAAACAACAACTGTTATTATGACAACAACGACAGAAATGTTGTCTAAATCTACGCCAACAGTTACTACTGTAGAAACAACAACGCCAACTACAATAACTGTAACAACAACTTCATTGGCTACAGCTACAACAGTTTCGACAACGATTGCAACATCAACGCAAACAACAACTGTTATTATGACAACAACGACAGAAATGTTGTCTAAATCTACGCCAACAGTTACTACTGTAGAAACAACAACGCCAACTACAATAACTGTAACAACAACTTCATTGGCTACAGCTACAACAGTTTCGACAACGATTGCAACATCAACGCAAACAACAACTGTTATTATGACAACAACGACAGAAATGTTGTCTAAATCTACGCCAACAGTTACTACTGTAGAAACAACAACGCCAACTACAATAACTGTAACAACAACTTCATTGGCTACAGCTACAACAGTTTCGACAACGATTGCAACATCAACGCAAACAACAACTGTTATTATGACAACAACGACAGAAATGTTGTCTAAATCTACGCCAACAGTTACTACTGTAGAAACAACAACGCCAACTACAATAACTGTAACAACAACTTCATTGGCTACAGCTACAACAGTTTCGACAACGATTGCAACATCAACGCAAACAACAACTGTTATTATGACAACAACGACAGAAATGTTGTCTAAATCTACGCCAACAGTTACTACTGTAGAAACAACAACGCCAACTACAATAACTGTAACAACAACTTCATTGGCTACAGCTACAACAGTTTCGACAACGATTGCAACATCAACGCAAACAACAACTGTTATTATGACAACAACGACAGAAATGTTGTCTAAATCTACGCCAACAGTTACTACTGTAGAAACAACAACGCCAACTACAATAACTGTAACAACAACTTCATTGGCTACAGCTACAACAGTTTCGACAACGATTGCAACATCAACGCAAACAACAACTGTTATTATGACAACAACGACAGAAATGTTGTCTAAATCTACGCCAACAGTTACTACTGTAGAAACAACAACGCCAACTACAATAACTGTAACAACAACTTCATTGGCTACAGCTACAACAGTTTCGACAACGATTGCAACATCAACGCAAACAACAACTGTTATTATGACAACAACGACAGAAATGTTGTCTAAATCTACGCCAACAGTTACTACTGTAGAAACAACAACGCCAACTACAATAACTGTAACAACAACTTCATTGGCTACAGCTACAACAGTTTCGACAACGATTGCAACATCAACGCAAACAACAACTGTTATTATGACAACAACGACAGAAATGTTGTCTAAATCTACGCCAACAGTTACTACTGTAGAAACAACAACGCCAACTACAATAACTGTAACAACAACTTCATTGGCTACAGCTACAACAGTTTCGACAACGATTGCAACATCAACGCAAACAACAACTGTTATTATGACAACAACGACAGAAATGTTGTCTAAATCTACGCCAACAGTTACTACTGTAGAAACAACAACGCCAACTACAATAACTGTAACAACAACTTCATTGGCTACAGCTACAACAGTTTCGACAACGATTGCAACATCAACGCAAACAACAACTGTTATTATGACAACAACGACAGAAATGTTGTCTAAATCTACGCCAACAGTTACTACTGTAGAAACAACAACGCCAACTACAATAACTGTAACAACAACTTCATTGGCTACAGCTACAACAGTTTCGACAACGATTGCAACATCAACGCAAACAACAACTGTTATTATGACAACAACGACAGAAATGTTGTCTAAATCTACGCCAACAGTTACTACTGTAGAAACAACAACGCCAACTACAATAACTGTAACAACAACTTCATTGGCTACAGCTACAACAGTTTCGACAACGATTGCAACATCAACGCAAACAACAACTGTTATTATGACAACAACGACAGAAATGTTGTCTAAATCTACGCCAACAGTTACTACTGTAGAAACAACAACGCCAACTACAATAACTGTAACAACAACTTCATTGGCTACAGCTACAACAGTTTCGACAACGATTGCAACATCAACGCAAACAACAACTGTTATTATGACAACAACGACAGAAATGTTGTCTAAATCTACGCCAACAGTTACTACTGTAGAAACAACAACGCCAACTACAATAACTGTAACAACAACTTCATTGGCTACAGCTACAACAGTTTCGACAACGATTGCAACATCAACGCAAACAACAACTGTTATTATGACAACAACGACAGAAATGTTGTCTAAATCTACGCCAACAGTTACTACTGTAGAAACAACAACGCCAACTACAATAACTGTAACAACAACTTCATTGGCTACAGCTACAACAGTTTCGACAACGATTGCAACATCAACGCAAACAACAACTGTTATTATGACAACAACGACAGAAATGTTGTCTAAATCTACGCCAACAGTTACTACTGTAGAAACAACAACGCCAACTACAATAACTGTAACAACAACTTCATTGGCTACAGCTACAACAGTTTCGACAACGATTGCAACATCAACGCAAACAACAACTGTTATTATGACAACAACGACAGAAATGTTGTCTAAATCTACGCCAACAGTTACTACTGTAGAAACAACAACGCCAACTACAATAACTGTAACAACAACTTCATTGGCTACAGCTACAACAGTTTCGACAACGATTGCAACATCAACGCAAACAACAACTGTTATTATGACAACAACGACAGAAATGTTGTCTAAATCTACGCCAACAGTTACTACTGTAGAAACAACAACGCCAACTACAATAACTGTAACAACAACTTCATTGGCTACAGCTACAACAGTTTCGACAACGATTGCAACATCAACGCAAACAACAACTGTTATTATGACAACAACGACAGAAATGTTGTCTAAATCTACGCCAACAGTTACTACTGTAGAAACAACAACGCCAACTACAATAACTGTAACAACAACTTCATTGGCTACAGCTACAACAGTTTCGACAACGATTGCAACATCAACGCAAACAACAACTGTTATTATGACAACAACGACAGAAATGTTGTCTAAATCTACGCCAACAGTTACTACTGTAGAAACAACAACGCCAACTACAATAACTGTAACAACAACTTCATTGGCTACAGCTACAACAGTTTCGACAACGATTGCAACATCAACGCAAACAACAACTGTTATTATGACAACAACGACAGAAATGTTGTCTAAATCTACGCCAACAGTTACTACTGTAGAAACAACAACGCCAACTACAATAACTGTAACAACAACTTCATTGGC
>CAXIVU010000115.1:5000-7500 GCA_964035795.1 Pterobdella sp. o SKG-2022
CGTCTAAGGATGTGGGGTAAGGTGCCTAAAAATTTGAAAAAATGCAAAACGCTTTAGAATTGTAACTTGTAAATTGTAAAATTGCACTTTTTTGCAAAACGCTTTACAATTATGAAGCGTTTTGCATACGAAGTGGCCGGTTTTGGACGCGGGTTTGAAAGTCAGTATAGTGATCCTTTTCCCCTGGCGGCTCGCGGCAGCGAGCCGAAAAATTTAGAAATTTGGGACTGAAAGATGCGATTTTAGACGCATCTTTCGTCGAGCTATTTTACGACTGGTTGTTGCCTAAATGTTCAGTTTTGGACGGGACGGCGGTGGCGTGTTTTGTGGCCTGTACCTTGCCGCCGCCGCCGCCGAACTGACAAATAGCAGGCAATAGCCCTTTTAAGGTGCCGACTTAGGACGATTAAGATTGGCCTTATTTATGATGCACCACGCATCGACACCGACACACGCCGAGACAAAGGAAGAAAGAGCGGCGAGACCGACGGCAGTGTTTTTCTTTACGCTTTAAAGTAGTGGTTCGTCACACTAGTTTATTTATTGGCCCTTGTGACGCCAACACTCACTTTTATATGTGGGTCTTTTCACGCAGCTTCCCATTTCACGATCTGGTATTTGCAAATTCTTTTTTTCTCTTTTGCTGCTGCTGCTGCTGCTGCTGCTGCTGCAAAAAGAGAAGCCAGAATTTCCCACCGGACACCACGTGGAGGTTCCAGATCACGTCCAGCACTTTTTTGCACTTTTACACTTTTACCATGACTAGACGGGTGATGGTGGTGATGGTGCCTTTCTTCGCCCGCCTCGTGATGCCCCTTTGTATTCATTGGTACTTGCGTATGGAGTACACACACGTGTGGGGGTTCTAGAGTTGGCATCATTTTATTCACCACATTATTCACCCTTCAACATAGGCACCTTTCTAGACGCATCTTACGCTACTTTTTTATGGCGCGACGGTGCCTAAGCGCTGCATATGTGAGCGCGTGTATATCACGCACACTCACATATACAACCTAGAAAAGGATAGTAACTGAGTAGAAGACGTTGTGTTTTAATAAATCGCTTCAGAATTTAGAAACGCTCTTTCTTAAAGCGAGTCGCGTCGCCTTGCCTTGCCTTGCCTTGCCTTGCCTTGGCGTTCGTGGGACTTGCAATGATAAAATTATTATTTTCGATTAATTTTTTAAAATTTATTAATTAATAAATTTATTTTTTTAATTAAATATTTAATCATTTTATATTAAATTATTTAATTTTTTTTTCTCACACTTTTTCGATTAATATTTTAAATTTAATTTTAATTTTCAATTAAATTTTATAAATTTTTTCTATTTCGACTTTTCATAAGACTAAAATCATCATCATCATCATCATCATCATCATCATCATCACCGCCGCGGCCGTGCAACACGCGTGCACACACGAAGATCATTATCATAACCACCAGTTCGCGCCCCTACTAGAACAATGAGCATACACGTGGTAATGGTTTTTTTTTTTAAATTAACTAAAATCAAATTTAAATGTTACAATACTTTATTGTGACATTTTAAAAACGCTCAAAATATATAAATATATATATATATATTTATTTTTCGATTATTTTTAAAATAAATTTAAAAAAATTTTTTTTCTCATTAAATAGATGATTATTAATTAAATTTAGTCGTTTACTCAATCACAAATGTATACGAATCGAAGTAATTCATTTTAGAATAAATTTCATTTATTTTATCGAATTAAGTGAAAAATGATGAAAAAAACTTTTTTTATCAAAAATTATATTCTACATATGTTTTAAAAGTAATTTAGTGAAAAAAAATCAACTAAAAAAAAAAAGTCATTTTCGATCAAAATCTCGACTAAGTGCCGACTATTTCTGAAGCGTTTTGCATAAAGATAACGTCCTCTACTCAGTTACTTACATTGCACCCAATTTTACTCTCTATTTCGATTCACACTCGATTAACGCGCCGCCGCCCCTAGCTACTTACGCTGGCTGCAGCCGACGCGCTGCATTACGCGCGACGCTGCTATATACATACAGCGCGTCTACGCACGCGTTATAGGCACCGACGGTGCCCAAAATAACTTTTTTTCGTAAAAAATTTTTTGAAAAAATTTCTGAAGCGTTTTATCAAAACAAAACGTCCTCTACTCAGTTTGTTACCTTTCCTAGGGTGTAAACTGGAGTGCAAAAGTAGGGCGGTGAAAAAATTTAATTTTTTTCACCGACTCGACATCTTTTGTCCGACAAGTTTGCCGTACGTGGTCTTTTGGTAGGCTATGAACGTACGAATGGCTACGAGTGCGACGCTAGGCTGAGATTCTTTAGCATCCGGCAATCGGCGACGCCAATAGATACCATCAAAAGGCGCCCAAGCGTCTACGGGTCCAAATTGAACGCGAATGTAGTCCTAAAACGACTATAAAATGACAGACAGATCAGCAATTTTGTTTCCGCCAAAGGCATAACAAAATGCACCATGAACGAAGC
>CAXIVU010000116.1:7500-10000 GCA_964035795.1 Pterobdella sp. o SKG-2022
GCTTAGACATGCATGGCTTAATCTTTGAGACAAGCATATAACTACTGGCAGGATCAACCAGGTAATACACGACGACGACGATTAGCACGATTGGCCATCGAAACTATGGGAATAGAGGCGCGGCGCGTCTAAAAGCTTCATTAAGGCCTATGTCACTCACTCACTCACTCACTTTAGCACTCTTTGCCATTCGACCAAATTCGACCGTCGTTTTGGCAGCCCTTATCGCCTTTAATGAACGCTTCAACTGGACACCCACAACTTTTAGCTAGACAACGCTATAAAACGTGCCTGAAAAAAGCGTGATTTAACGGTGCAAAAGCGTCGGCGAAGACGACCACGAAGACGAAGAAGCGAAGGCGGTGACGGCAGAGAGGCTAGTGTGTGTGTGTGTGTGTGTGTGTGTGTAAGGCGCGAAAGCAATTAGGCGACGACTATCGCCATAGTTTCGAATTGAATCGAATCGAATCGAAAATGTATAACCTCGACGATTTCAGTCCGAAATCGAGTGATTTTTTGCGAGCGCTTTTTTGCTTTTACGCTTTTCGCCCTATACGCCGGCAAGGTGTAAACGGGCATAAAAGACGCAGCAAGTAGCACGATATCGCTTCGTTCATGGTGCATTTTGTTATGCCTTTGGCGGAAACAAAATTGCTGATCTGTCTGTCATTTTATAGTCGTTTTAGGACTACATTCGCGTTCAATTTGGACCCGTAGACGCTTGGGCGCCTTTTGATGGTATCTATTGGCGTCGCCGATTGCCGGATGCTAAAGAATCTCAGCCTAGCGTCGCACTCGTAGCCATTCGTACGTTCATAGCCTACCAAAAGACCACGTACGGCAAACTTGTCGGACAAAAGATGTCGAGTCGGTGAAAAAAATTAAATTTTTTCACCGCCCTACTTTTGCACTCCAGTTTACACCCTAGGAAAGGTAACAAACTGAGTAGAGGACGTTTTGTTTTGATAAAACGCTTCAGAAATTTTTTCAAAAAATTTTTTACGAAAAAAAGTTATTTTGGGCACCGTCGGTGCCTATAACGCGTGCGTAGACGCGCTGTATGTATATAGCAGCGTCGCGCGTAATGCAGCGCGTCGGCTGCAGCCAGCGTAAGTAGCTAGGGGCGGCGGCGCGTTAATCGAGTGTGAATCGAAATAGAGAGTAAAATTGGGTGCAATGTAAGTAACTGAGTAGAGGACGTTATCTTTATGCAAAACGCTTCAGAAATAGTCGGCACTTAGTCGAGATTTTGATCGAAAATGACTTTTTTTTTTTAGTTGATTTTTTTTCACTAAATTACTTTTAAAACATATGTAGAATATAATTTTTGATAAAAAAAGTTTTTTTCATCATTTTTCACTTAATTCGATAAAATAAATGAAATTTATTCTAAAATGAATTACTTCGATTCGTATACATTTGTGATTGAGTAAACGACTAAATTTAATTAATAATCATCTATTTAATGAGAAAAAAAATTTTTTTTAAATTTATTTTAAAAATAATCGAAAAATAAATATATATATATATATTTATATATTTTGAGCGTTTTTAAAATGTCACAATAAAGTATTGTAACATTTAAATTTGATTTTAGTTAATTTAAAAAAAAAAACCATTACCACGTGTATGCTCATTGTTCTAGTAGGGGCGCGAACTGGTGGTTATGATAATGATCTTCGTGTGTGCACGCGTGTTGCACGGCCGCGGCGGTGATGATGATGATGATGATGATGATGATGATGATGATTTTAGTCTTATGAAAAGTCGAAATAGAAAAAATTTATAAAATTTAATTGAAAATTAAAATTAAATTTAAAATATTAATCGAAAAAGTGTGAGAAAAAAAAATTAAATAATTTAATATAAAATGATTAAATATTTAATTAAAAAAATAAATTTATTAATTAATAAATTTTAAAAAATTAATCGAAAATAATAATTTTATCATTGCAAGTCCCACGAACGCCAAGGCAAGGCAAGGCAAGGCAAGGCAAGGCGACGCGACTCGCTTTAAGAAAGAGCGTTTCTAAATTCTGAAGCGATTTATTAAAACACAACGTCTTCTACTCAGTTACTATCCTTTTCTAGGTTGTATATGTGAGTGTGCGTGATATACACGCGCTCACATATGCAGCGCTTAGGCACCGTCGCGCCATAAAAAAGTAGCGTAAGATGCGTCTAGAAAGGTGCCTATGTTGAAGGGTGAATAATGTGGTGAATAAAATGATGCCAACTCTAGAACCCCCACACGTGTGTGTACTCCATACGCAAGTACCAATGAATACAAAGGGGCATCACGAGGCGGGCGAAGAAAGGCACCATCACCACCATCACCCGTCTAGTCATGGTAAAAGTGTAAAAGTGCAAAAAAGTGCTGGACGTGATCTGGAACCTCCACGTGGTGTCCGGTGGGAAATTCTGGCTTCTCTTTTTGCAGCAGCAGCAGCAGCAGCAGCAGCAGCAAAAGAGAAAAAAAGAATTTGCAAATACCAGATCG
>CAXIVU010000118.1:2500-5000 GCA_964035795.1 Pterobdella sp. o SKG-2022
TGGCAGCCCTTATCGCCTTTAATGAACGCTTCAACTGGACACCCACAACTTTTAGCTAGACAACGCTATAAAACGTGCCTGAAAAAAGCGTGATTTAACGGTGCAAAAGCGTCGGCGAAGACGACCACGAAGACGAAGAAGCGAAGGCGGTGACGGCAGAGAGGCTAGTGTGTGTGTGTGTGTGTGTGTGTGTGTAAGGCGCGAAAGCAATTAGGCGACGACTATCGCCATAGTTTCGAATTGAATCGAATCGAATCGAAAATGTATAACCTCGACGATTTCAGTCCGAAATCGAGTGATTTTTTGCGAGCGCTTTTTTGCTTTTACGCTTTTCGCCCTATACGCCGGCAAGGTGTAAACGGGCATAAAAGACGCAGCAAGTAGCACGATATCGCTTCGTTCATGGTGCATTTTGTTATGCCTTTGGCGGAAACAAAATTGCTGATCTGTCTGTCATTTTATAGTCGTTTTAGGACTACATTCGCGTTCAATTTGGACCCGTAGACGCTTGGGCGCCTTTTGATGGTATCTATTGGCGTCGCCGATTGCCGGATGCTAAAGAATCTCAGCCTAGCGTCGCACTCGTAGCCATTCGTACGTTCATAGCCTACCAAAAGACCACGTACGGCAAACTTGTCGGACAAAAGATGTCGAGTCGGTGAAAAAAATTAAATTTTTTCACCGCCCTACTTTTGCACTCCAGTTTACACCCTAGGAAAGGTAACAAACTGAGTAGAGGACGTTTTGTTTTGATAAAACGCTTCAGAAATTTTTTCAAAAAATTTTTTACGAAAAAAAGTTATTTTGGGCACCGTCGGTGCCTATAACGCGTGCGTAGACGCGCTGTATGTATATAGCAGCGTCGCGCGTAATGCAGCGCGTCGGCTGCAGCCAGCGTAAGTAGCTAGGGGCGGCGGCGCGTTAATCGAGTGTGAATCGAAATAGAGAGTAAAATTGGGTGCAATGTAAGTAACTGAGTAGAGGACGTTATCTTTATGCAAAACGCTTCAGAAATAGTCGGCACTTAGTCGAGATTTTGATCGAAAATGACTTTTTTTTTTTAGTTGATTTTTTTTCACTAAATTACTTTTAAAACATATGTAGAATATAATTTTTGATAAAAAAAGTTTTTTTCATCATTTTTCACTTAATTCGATAAAATAAATGAAATTTATTCTAAAATGAATTACTTCGATTCGTATACATTTGTGATTGAGTAAACGACTAAATTTAATTAATAATCATCTATTTAATGAGAAAAAAAATTTTTTTTAAATTTATTTTAAAAATAATCGAAAAATAAATATATATATATATATTTATATATTTTGAGCGTTTTTAAAATGTCACAATAAAGTATTGTAACATTTAAATTTGATTTTAGTTAATTTAAAAAAAAAAACCATTACCACGTGTATGCTCATTGTTCTAGTAGGGGCGCGAACTGGTGGTTATGATAATGATCTTCGTGTGTGCACGCGTGTTGCACGGCCGCGGCGGTGATGATGATGATGATGATGATGATGATGATGATGATTTTAGTCTTATGAAAAGTCGAAATAGAAAAAATTTATAAAATTTAATTGAAAATTAAAATTAAATTTAAAATATTAATCGAAAAAGTGTGAGAAAAAAAAATTAAATAATTTAATATAAAATGATTAAATATTTAATTAAAAAAATAAATTTATTAATTAATAAATTTTAAAAAATTAATCGAAAATAATAATTTTATCATTGCAAGTCCCACGAACGCCAAGGCAAGGCAAGGCAAGGCAAGGCAAGGCGACGCGACTCGCTTTAAGAAAGAGCGTTTCTAAATTCTGAAGCGATTTATTAAAACACAACGTCTTCTACTCAGTTACTATCCTTTTCTAGGTTGTATATGTGAGTGTGCGTGATATACACGCGCTCACATATGCAGCGCTTAGGCACCGTCGCGCCATAAAAAAGTAGCGTAAGATGCGTCTAGAAAGGTGCCTATGTTGAAGGGTGAATAATGTGGTGAATAAAATGATGCCAACTCTAGAACCCCCACACGTGTGTGTACTCCATACGCAAGTACCAATGAATACAAAGGGGCATCACGAGGCGGGCGAAGAAAGGCACCATCACCACCATCACCCGTCTAGTCATGGTAAAAGTGTAAAAGTGCAAAAAAGTGCTGGACGTGATCTGGAACCTCCACGTGGTGTCCGGTGGGAAATTCTGGCTTCTCTTTTTGCAGCAGCAGCAGCAGCAGCAGCAGCAGCAAAAGAGAAAAAAAGAATTTGCAAATACCAGATCGTGAAATGGGAAGCTGCGTGAAAAGACCCACATATAAAAGTGAGTGTTGGCGTCACAAGGGCCAATAAATAAACTAGTGTGACGAACCACTACTTTAAAGCGTAAAGAAAAACACTGCCGTCGGTCTCGCCGCTCTTTCTTCCTTTGTCTCGGCGTGTGTCGGTGTCGATGCGTGGTGCATCATAAATAAGGCCAATCTTAATCGTCCTAAGTC
>CAXIVU010000120.1:0-2500 GCA_964035795.1 Pterobdella sp. o SKG-2022
GGGGTAAGGATTCGATGACGTTTTGGCGTCTCGTGTCCCGTTTTCTAGACGTAAGCCTGGCTCGGCCCTGCGCGGTTTCGGTCGTGTAGTGTGTCGGCTGGCGACCTGCTCGGAAGACAGTGTCAGGCGGGGAGTTTGACTGGGGCGGTACATCTGTCAAAAGGTAACGCAGGTGTCCTAAGGCGAGCTCAGCGAGGACGGAAACCTCGCGTAGAGTAAAAGGGCAAAAGCTCGCTTGATTTTGATTTTCAGTACGAATACAGACTGTGAAAGCATGGCCTATCGATCCTTTTGATTATTTATGAGTTTTAAGCAAGAGGTGTCAGAAAAGTTACCACAGGGATAACTGGCTTGTGGCAGCCAAGCGTTCATAGCGACGTTGCTTTTTGATCCTTCGATGTCGGCTCTTCCTATCATTGTGAAGCAGAATTCACCAAGCGTTGGATTGTTCACCCACTAACAGGGAACGTGAGCTGGGTTTAGACCGTCGTGAGACAGGTTAGTTTTACCCTACTAATGACTACGTCGTTGCTATGGTAATCGTGCTCAGTACGAGAGGAACCGCAGGTTCAGACATTTGGTTCATGTGCTTGGCTGATAAGCCAATGGTGCGAAGCTACCGTCTGCAGGATTATGACTGAACGCCTCTAAGTCAGAATCCTTTCCAAATATACAACGATATTGTTTGTGCCGCCGCGTCGAAAGGCGCCAATACTCTCCGGACGACCGGTTTTTCGGCTTCGGAGGTGGTTAAGCCACAGCAAAAAGCTCTTTTCGTACGTTTACTGTGCGTGCGAGTGCTTTAAAAATACCATTTATTTTTAGCCGATGTGGCGGTGCCAAATCATTCGTAGACGACCTAGTTTTGAGTCGGGGTGTTGTACTCAGTAGAGCAGTATTCCTCTGCGATCTGTTGAGACTAAGCCTCTTGACTCGAAGATTTGTTCGCTATAGACGAACATTCTTCGCCATCTATTTGATTATTGTTATTACTATTATTAAATGAAGCCCTACTGCCGCTGACACTCGCCGCCCACCACATTGCGCCACACCCCGCCAGGCGCATACATACTTACTTGCAAATGCCAAGCCGTCTCTAGCCATTCGATACTCTAACCAGGCACCCAACAGTCTCTCGATTTCTTTCGCGGGCGTAACAAGGCCCAATATTCCATTGTCTGAAAAACACGCAGATCATACACGAAGTATTGCCAACGTGTGTGTGACTGCGTGTGACTGGGTGTGACTGGGTGTGACTGGGTGTGACTGCGTGTGACTGCGTGTGACTGCGTGTGACTGGGTGTGACTGGGTGTGACTGCGTGTGACTGCGTGTGACTGGGTGTGACTGCGTGTGACTGCGTGTAACCTACGACTAAGTCTCATTGGAATGTGAGACGCATCGTGTGGTCAAATTTTGAGTGAAATTTAGGCTGACGGTTCGACGATAACTTTGCCAATGCGTTGTTGCTTAGAAGAGATGGAGTTTGAATATGTGAGAAGAATGACTTGTTTGCCCATTGATATTGATATTGATAAGGTGAGTGAGCGTTTTTGTTGAAGTTTTGTGAAAATAAGGCACGATGCTGCAATAGATCTCGATTATACGCGGCTGCTGACTGAAGCGATTGACACAGACACAGACAGTGGACGCATTGATAGATGGAAATGACTCTGCCGCAAGTGGCGGCGTATGTGGCCGAAGGGATGAAATAGTATGAGACACTGGCAAGGATGCGTCTAAGGATGTGGGGTAAGGTGCCTAAAAATTTGAAAAAATGCAAAACGCTTTAGAATTGTAACTTGTAAATTGTAAAATTGCACTTTTTTGCAAAACGCTTTACAATTATGAAGCGTTTTGCATACGAAGTGGCCGGTTTTGGACGCGGGTTTGAAAGTCAGTATAGTGATCCTTTTCCCCTGGCGGCTCGCGGCAGCGAGCCGAAAAATTTAGAAATTTGGGACTGAAAGATGCGATTTTAGACGCATCTTTCGTCGAGCTATTTTACGACTGGTTGTTGCCTAAATGTTCAGTTTTGGACGGGACGGCGGTGGCGTGTTTTGTGGCCTGTACCTTGCCGCCGCCGCCGCCGAACTGACAAATAGCAGGCAATAGCCCTTTTAAGGTGCCGACTTAGGACGATTAAGATTGGCCTTATTTATGATGCACCACGCATCGACACCGACACACGCCGAGACAAAGGAAGAAAGAGCGGCGAGACCGACGGCAGTGTTTTTCTTTACGCTTTAAAGTAGTGGTTCGTCACACTAGTTTATTTATTGGCCCTTGTGACGCCAACACTCACTTTTATATGTGGGTCTTTTCACGCAGCTTCCCATTTCACGATCTGGTATTTGCAAATTCTTTTTTTCTCTTTTGCTGCTGCTGCTGCTGCTGCTGCTGCTGCAAAAAGAGAAGCCAGAATTTCCCACCGGACACCACGTGGAGGTTCCAGATCACGTCCAGCACTTTTTTGCACTTTTACACTTTTACCATGACTA
>CAXIVU010000121.1:7500-10000 GCA_964035795.1 Pterobdella sp. o SKG-2022
CGTGAGCTGGGTTTAGACCGTCGTGAGACAGGTTAGTTTTACCCTACTAATGACTACGTCGTTGCTATGGTAATCGTGCTCAGTACGAGAGGAACCGCAGGTTCAGACATTTGGTTCATGTGCTTGGCTGATAAGCCAATGGTGCGAAGCTACCGTCTGCAGGATTATGACTGAACGCCTCTAAGTCAGAATCCTTTCCAAATATACAACGATATTGTTTGTGCCGCCGCGTCGAAAGGCGCCAATACTCTCCGGACGACCGGTTTTTCGGCTTCGGAGGTGGTTAAGCCACAGCAAAAAGCTCTTTTCGTACGTTTACTGTGCGTGCGAGTGCTTTAAAAATACCATTTATTTTTAGCCGATGTGGCGGTGCCAAATCATTCGTAGACGACCTAGTTTTGAGTCGGGGTGTTGTACTCAGTAGAGCAGTATTCCTCTGCGATCTGTTGAGACTAAGCCTCTTGACTCGAAGATTTGTTCGCTATAGACGAACATTCTTCGCCATCTATTTGATTATTGTTATTACTATTATTAAATGAAGCCCTACTGCCGCTGACACTCGCCGCCCACCACATTGCGCCACACCCCGCCAGGCGCATACATACTTACTTGCAAATGCCAAGCCGTCTCTAGCCATTCGATACTCTAACCAGGCACCCAACAGTCTCTCGATTTCTTTCGCGGGCGTAACAAGGCCCAATATTCCATTGTCTGAAAAACACGCAGATCATACACGAAGTATTGCCAACGTGTGTGTGACTGCGTGTGACTGGGTGTGACTGGGTGTGACTGGGTGTGACTGCGTGTGACTGCGTGTGACTGCGTGTGACTGGGTGTGACTGGGTGACTGCGTGTGACTGCGTGTGACTGGGTGTGACTGCGTGTGACTGCGTGTAACCTACGACTAAGTCTCATTGGAATGTGAGACGCATCGTGTGGTCAAATTTTGAGTGAAATTTAGGCTGACGGTTCGACGATAACTTTGCCAATGCGTTGTTGCTTAGAAGAGATGGAGTTTGAATATGTGAGAAGAATGACTTGTTTGCCCATTGATATTGATATTGATAAGGTGAGTGAGCGTTTTTGTTGAAGTTTTGTGAAAATAAGGCACGATGCTGCAATAGATCTCGATTATACGCGGCTGCTGACTGAAGCGATTGACACAGACACAGACAGTGGACGCATTGATAGATGGAAATGACTCTGCCGCAAGTGGCGGCGTATGTGGCCGAAGGGATGAAATAGTATGAGACACTGGCAAGGATGCGTCTAAGGATGTGGGGTAAGGTGCCTAAAAATTTGAAAAAATGCAAAACGCTTTAGAATTGTAACTTGTAAATTGTAAAATTGCACTTTTTTGCAAAACGCTTTACAATTATGAAGCGTTTTGCATACGAAGTGGCCGGTTTTGGACGCGGGTTTGAAAGTCAGTATAGTGATCCTTTTCCCCTGGCGGCTCGCGGCAGCGAGCCGAAAAATTTAGAAATTTGGGACTGAAAGATGCGATTTTAGACGCATCTTTCGTCGAGCTATTTTACGACTGGTTGTTGCCTAAATGTTCAGTTTTGGACGGGACGGCGGTGGCGTGTTTTGTGGCCTGTACCTTGCCGCCGCCGCCGCCGAACTGACAAATAGCAGGCAATAGCCCTTTTAAGGTGCCGACTTAGGACGATTAAGATTGGCCTTATTTATGATGCACCACGCATCGACACCGACACACGCCGAGACAAAGGAAGAAAGAGCGGCGAGACCGACGGCAGTGTTTTTCTTTACGCTTTAAAGTAGTGGTTCGTCACACTAGTTTATTTATTGGCCCTTGTGACGCCAACACTCACTTTTATATGTGGGTCTTTTCACGCAGCTTCCCATTTCACGATCTGGTATTTGCAAATTCTTTTTTTCTCTTTTGCTGCTGCTGCTGCTGCTGCTGCTGCTGCAAAAAGAGAAGCCAGAATTTCCCACCGGACACCACGTGGAGGTTCCAGATCACGTCCAGCACTTTTTTGCACTTTTACACTTTTACCATGACTAGACGGGTGATGGTGGTGATGGTGCCTTTCTTCGCCCGCCTCGTGATGCCCCTTTGTATTCATTGGTACTTGCGTATGGAGTACACACACGTGTGGGGGTTCTAGAGTTGGCATCATTTTATTCACCACATTATTCACCCTTCAACATAGGCACCTTTCTAGACGCATCTTACGCTACTTTTTTATGGCGCGACGGTGCCTAAGCGCTGCATATGTGAGCGCGTGTATATCACGCACACTCACATATACAACCTAGAAAAGGATAGTAACTGAGTAGAAGACGTTGTGTTTTAATAAATCGCTTCAGAATTTAGAAACGCTCTTTCTTAAAGCGAGTCGCGTCGCCTTGCCTTGCCTTGCCTTGCCTTGCCTTGGCGTTCGTGGGACTTGCAATGATAAAATTATTATTTTCGATTAATTTTTTAAAATTTATTAATTAATAAATTTATTTTTTTAATTAAATATTTAAT
>CAXIVU010000122.1:0-149758 GCA_964035795.1 Pterobdella sp. o SKG-2022
GCAATCGTTGTCGAAAATGTTGTAGCTAAAGCCAATGAAGTTGTTGTTACAGTTATTGTAGTTGGCGTTGTTGTTTCTACAGTAGTAACTGTTGGCGTAGATTTAGACAACATTTCTGTCGTTGTTGTCATAATAACAGTTGTTGTTTGCGTTGATGTTGCAATCGTTGTCGAAAATGTTGTAGCTGTAGCCAATGAAGTTGTTGTTACAGTTATTGTAGTTGGCGTTGTTGTTTCTACAGTAGTAACTGTTGGCGTAGATTTAGACAACATTTCTGTCGTTGTTGTCATAATAACAGTTGTTGTTTGCGTTGATGTTGAAATCGTTGTCGAAACTGTTGTAGCTGTAGCGAATGAAGTTTTTGTTACAGTTATTGTAGTTGGCGTTGTTGTTTCTACAGTAGTAACTGTCGGCGTAGATTTAGACAACATTTCTGTCGTTGTTGTCATAATAACAGTTGTTGTTTGCGTTGATGTTGCAATCGTTGTCGAAACTGTTGTAGCTGTAGCCAATGAAGTTGTTGTTACAGTTATTGTAGTTGGCGTTGTTGTTTCTACAGTAGTAACTGTTGGCGTAGATTTAGACAACATTTCTGTCGTTGTTGTCATAATAACAGTTGTTGTTTGCGTTGATGTTGCAATCGTTGTCGAAAATGTTGTAGCTAAAGCCAATGAAGTTGTTGTTACAGTTATTGTAGTTGGCGTTGTTGTTTCTACAGTAGTAACTGTTGGCGTAGATTTAGACAACATTTCTGTCGTTGTTGTCATAATAACAGTTGTTGTTTGCGTTGATGTTGCAATCGTTGTCGAAACTGTTGTAGCTGTAGCCAATGAAGTTGTTGTTACAGTTATTGTAGTTGGCGTTGTTGTTTCTACAGTAGTAACTGTCGGCGTAGATTTAGACAACATTTCTGTCGTTGTTGTCATAATAACAGTTGTTGTTTGCGTTGATGTTGCAATCGTTGTCGAAACTGTTGTAGCTGTAGCCAATGAAGTTGTTGTTACAGTTATTGTAGTTGGCGTTGTTGTTTCTACAGTAGTAACTGTTGGCGTAGATTTAGACAACATTTCTGTCGTTGTTGTCATAATAACAGTTGTTGTTTGCGTTGATGTTGCAATCGTTGTCGAAACTGTTGTAGCTGTAGCCAATGAAGTTGTTGTTACAGTTATTGTAGTTGGCGTTGTTGTTTCTACAGTAGTAACTGTTGGCGTAGATTTAGACAACATTTCTGTCGTTGTTGTCATAATAACAGTTGTTGTTTGCGTTGATGTTGCAATCGTTGTCGAAACTGTTGTAGCTGTAGCCAATGAAGTTGTTGTTACAGAAATTGTAGTTGGCGTTGTTGTTTCTACAGTAGTAACTGTTGGCGTAGATTTAGACAACATTTCTGTCGTTGTTGTCATAATAACAGTTGTTGTTTGCGTTGATGTTGCAATCGTTGTCGAAACTGTTGTAGCTGTAGCCAATGAAGTTGTTGTTACAGTTATTGTAGTTGGCGTTGTTGTTTCTACAGTAGTAACTGTTGGCGTAGATTTAGACAACATTTCTGTCGTTGTTGTCATAATAACAGTTGTTGTTTGCGTTGATGTTGCAATCGTTGTCGAAACTGTTGTAGCTGTAGCCAATGAAGTTGTTGTTACAGTTATTGTAGTTGGCGTTGTTGTTTCTACAGTAGTAACTGTTGGCGTAGATTTAGACAACATTTCTGTCGTTGTTGTCATAATAACAGTTGTTGTTTGCGTTGATGTTGCAATCGTTGTCGAAACTGTTGTAGCTGTAGCCAATGAAGTTGTTGTTACAGTTATTGTAGTTGGCGTTGTTGTTTCTACAGTAGTAACTGTTGGCGTAGATTTAGACAACATTTCTGTCGTTGTTGTCATAATAACAGTTGTTGTTTGCGTTGATGTTGCAATCGTTGTCGAAACTGTTGTAGCTGTAGCCAATGAAGTTGTTGTTACAGTTATTGTAGTTGGCGTTGTTGTTTCTACAGTAGTAACTGTTGGCGTAGATTTAGACAACATTTCTGTCGTTGTTGTCATAATAACAGTTGTTGTTTGCGTTGATGTTGCAATCGTTGTCGAAACTGTTGTAGCTGTAGCCAATGAAGTTGTTGTTACAGAAATTGTAGTTGGCGTTGTTGTTTCTACAGTAGTAACTGTTGGCGTAGATTTAGACAACATTTCTGTCGTTGTTGTCATAATAACAGTTGTTGTTTGCGTTGATGTTGCAATCGTTGTCGAAACTGTTGTAGCTGTAGCCAATGAAGTTGTTGTTACAGAAATTGTAGTTGGCGTTGTTGTTTCTACAGTAGTAACTGTTGGCGTAGATTTAGACAACATTTCTGTCGTTGTTGTCATAATAACAGTTGTTGTTTGCGTTGATGTTGCAATCGTTGTCGAAACTGTTGTAGCTGTAGCCAATGAAGTTGTTGTTACAGTTATTGTAGTTGGCGTTGTTGTTTCTACAGTAGTAACTGTTGGCGTAGATTTAGACAACATTTCTGTCGTTGTTGTCATAATAACAGTTGTTGTTTGCGTTGATGTTGCAATCGTTGTCGAAACTGTTGTAGCTGTAGCCAATGAAGTTGTTGTTACAGAAATTGTAGTTGGCGTTGTTGTTTCTACAGTAGTAACTGTTGGCGTAGATTTAGACAACATTTCTGTCGTTGTTGTCATAATAACAGTTGTTGTTTGCGTTGATGTTGCAATCGTTGTCGAAACTGTTGTAGCTGTAGCCAATGAAGTTGTTGTTACAGTTATTGTAGTTGGCGTTGTTGTTTCTACAGTAGTAACTTTTGGCGTAAATTTAGACAACATTTCTGTCGTTGTTGTCATAATAACAGTTGTTGTTTGCGTTGATGTTGCAATCGTTGTCGAAACTGTTGTAGCTGTAGCCAATGAAGTTGTTGTTACAGTTATTGTAGTTGGCGTTGTTGTTTCTACAGTAGTAACTGTCGGCGTAGATTTAGACAACATTTCTGTCGTTGTTGTCATAATAACAGTTGTTGTTTGCGTTGATGTTGCAATCGTTGTCGAAACTGTTGTAGCTGTAGCCAATGAAGTTGTTGTTACAGTTATTGTAGTTGGCGTTGTTGTTTCTACAGTAGTAACTGTCGGCGTAGATTTAGACAACATTTCTGTCGTTGTTGTCATAATAACAGTTGTTGTTTGCGTTGATGTTGCAATCGTTGTCGAAACTGTTGTAGCTGTAGCCAATGAAGTTGTTGTTACAGTTATTGTAGTTGGCGTTGTTGTTTCTACAGTAGTAACTGTTGGCGTAGATTTAGACAACATTTCTGTCGTTGTTGTCATAATAACAGTTGTTGTTTGCGTTAATGTTGCAATCGTTGTCGAAACTGTTGTAGCTGTAGCCAATGAAGTTGTTGTTACAGAAATTGTAGTTGGCGTTGTTGTTTCTACAGTAGTAACTGTTGGCGTAGATTTAGACAACATTTCTGTCGTTGTTGTCATAATAACAGTTGTTGTTTGCGTTGATGTTGCAATCGTTGTCGAAACTGTTGTAGCTGTAGCCAATGAAGTTGTTGTTACAGTTATTGTAGTTGGCGTTGTTGTTTCTACAGTAGTAACTGTCGGCGTAGATTTAGACAACATTTCTGTCGTTGTTGTCATAATAACAGTTGTTGTTTGCGTTGATGTTGCAATCGTTGTCGAAACTGTTGTAGCTGTAGCCAATGAAGTTGTTGTTACAGTTATTGTAGTTGGCGTTGTTGTTTCTACAGTAGTAACTGTCGGCGTAGATTTAGACAACATTTCTGTCGTTGTTGTCATAATAACAGTTGTTGTTTGCGTTGATGTTGCAATCGTTGTCGAAACTGTTGTAGCTGTAGCCAATGAAGTTGTTGTTACAGTTATTGTAGTTGGCGTTGTTGTTTCTACAGTAGTAACTGTTGGCGTAGATTTAGACAACATTTCTGTCGTTGTTGTCATAATAACAGTTGTTGTTTGCGTTGATGTTGCAATCGTTGTCGAAACTGTTGTAGCTGTAGCCAATGAAGTTGTTGTTACAGAAATTGTAGTTGGCGTTGTTGTTTCTACAGTAGTAACTGTTGGCGTAGATTTAGACAACATTTCTGTCGTTGTTGTCATAATAACAGTTGTTGTTTGCGTTGATGTTGCAATCGTTGTCGAAACTGTTGTAGCTGTAGCCAATGAAGTTGTTGTTACAGTTATTGTAGTTGGCGTTGTTGTTTCTACAGTAGTAACTGTTGGCGTAGATTTAGACAACATTTCTGTCGTTGTTGTCATAATAACAGTTGTTGTTTGCGTTAATGTTGCAATCGTTGTCGAAACTGTTGTAGCTGTAGCCAATGAAGTTGTTGTTACAGAAATTGTAGTTGGCGTTGTTGTTTCTACAGTAGTAACTGTTGGCGTAGATTTAGACAACATTTCTGTCGTTGTTGTCATAATAACAGTTGTTGTTTGCGTTGATGTTGCAATCGTTGTCGAAACTGTTGTAGCTGTAGCCAATGAAGTTGTTGTTACAGTTATTGTAGTTGGCGTTGTTGTTTCTACAGTAGTAACTGTTGGCGTAGATTTAGACAACATTTCTATCGTTGTTGTCATAATAACAGTTGTTGTTTGCGTTGATGTTGCAATCGTTGTCGAAACTGTTGTAGCTGTAGCCAATGAAGTTGTTGTTACAGTTATTGTAGTTGGCGTTGTTGTTTCTACAGTAGTAACTGTTGGCGTAGATTTAGACAACATTTCTGTCGTTGTTGTCATAATAACAGTTGTTGTTTGCGTTGATGTTGCAATCGTTGTCGAAACTGTTGTAGCTGTAGCCAATGAAGTTGTTGTTACAGAAATTGTAGTTGGCGTTGTTGTTTCTACAGTAGTAACTGTTGGCGTAGATTTAGACAACATTTCTGTCGTTGTTGTCATAATAACAGTTGTTGTTTGCGTTGATGTTGCAATCGTTGTCGAAACTGTTGTAGCTGTAGCCAATGAAGTTGTTGTTACAGAAATTGTAGTTGGCGTTGTTGTTTCTACAGTAGTAACTGTTGGCGTAGATTTAGACAACATTTCTGTCGTTGTTGTCATAATAACAGTTGTTGTTTGCGTTGATGTTGCAATCGTTGTCGAAACTGTTGTAGCTGTAGCCAATGAAGTTGTTGTTACAGTTATTGTAGTTGGCGTTGTTGTTTCTACAGTAGTAACTGTTGGCGTAGATTTAGACAACATTTCTGTCGTTGTTGTCATAATAACAGTTGTTGTTTGCGTTGATGTTGCAATCGTTGTCGAAACTGTTGTAGCTGTAGCCAATGAAGTTGTTGTTACAGAAATTGTAGTTGGCGTTGTTGTTTCTACAGTAGTAACTGTTGGCGTAGATTTAGACAACATTTCTGTCGTTGTTGTCATAATAACAGTTGTTGTTTGCGTTGATGTTGCAATCGTTGTCGAAACTGTTGTAGCTGTAGCCAATGAAGTTGTTGTTACAGTTATTGTAGTTGGCGTTGTTGTTTCTACAGTAGTAACTTTTGGCGTAAATTTAGACAACATTTCTGTCGTTGTTGTCATAATAACAGTTGTTGTTTGCGTTGATGTTGCAATCGTTGTCGAAACTGTTGTAGCTGTAGCCAATGAAGTTGTTGTTACAGTTATTGTAGTTGGCGTTGTTGTTTCTACAGTAGTAACTGTCGGCGTAGATTTAGACAACATTTCTGTCGTTGTTGTCATAATAACAGTTGTTGTTTGCGTTGATGTTGCAATCGTTGTCGAAACTGTTGTAGCTGTAGCCAATGAAGTTGTTGTTACAGTTATTGTAGTTGGCGTTGTTGTTTCTACAGTAGTAACTGTCGGCGTAGATTTAGACAACATTTCTGTCGTTGTTGTCATAATAACAGTTGTTGTTTGCGTTGATGTTGCAATCGTTGTCGAAACTGTTGTAGCTGTAGCCAATGAAGTTGTTGTTACAGTTATTGTAGTTGGCGTTGTTGTTTCTACAGTAGTAACTGTTGGCGTAGATTTAGACAACATTTCTGTCGTTGTTGTCATAATAACAGTTGTTGTTTGCGTTAATGTTGCAATCGTTGTCGAAACTGTTGTAGCTGTAGCCAATGAAGTTGTTGTTACAGAAATTGTAGTTGGCGTTGTTGTTTCTACAGTAGTAACTGTTGGCGTAGATTTAGACAACATTTCTGTCGTTGTTGTCATAATAACAGTTGTTGTTTGCGTTGATGTTGCAATCGTTGTCGAAACTGTTGTAGCTGTAGCCAATGAAGTTGTTGTTACAGTTATTGTAGTTGGCGTTGTTGTTTCTACAGTAGTAACTGTTGGCGTAGATTTAGACAACATTTCTATCGTTGTTGTCATAATAACAGTTGTTGTTTGCGTTGATGTTGCAATCGTTGTCGAAACTGTTGTAGCTGTAGCCAATGAAGTTGTTGTTACAGTTATTGTAGTTGGCGTTGTTGTTTCTACAGTAGTAACTGTTGGCGTAGATTTAGACAACATTTCTGTCGTTGTTGTCATAATAACAGTTGTTGTTTGCGTTGATGTTGCAATCGTTGTCGAAACTGTTGTAGCTGTAGCCAATGAAGTTGTTGTTACAGAAATTGTAGTTGGCGTTGTTGTTTCTACAGTAGTAACTGTTGGCGTAGATTTAGACAACATTTCTGTCGTTGTTGTCATAATAACAGTTGTTGTTTGCGTTGATGTTGCAATCGTTGTCGAAACTGTTGTAGCTGTAGCCAATGAAGTTGTTGTTACAGTTATTGTAGTTGGCGTTGTTGTTTCTACAGTAGTAACTGTTGGCGTAGATTTAGACAACATTTCTGTCGTTGTTGTCATAATAACAGTTGTTGTTTGCGTTGATGTTGCAATCGTTGTCGAAACTGTTGTAGCTGTAGCCAATGAAGTTGTTGTTACAGTTATTGTAGTTGGCGTTGTTGTTTCTACAGTAGTAACTGTTGGCGTAGATTTAGACAACATTTCTGTCGTTGTTGTCATAATAACAGTTGTTGTTTGCGTTGATGTTGCAATCGTTGTCGAAACTGTTGTAGCTGTAGCCAATGAAGTTGTTGTTACAGAAATTGTAGTTGGCGTTGTTGTTTCTACAGTAGTAACTGTTGGCGTAGATTTAGACAACATTTCTGTCGTTGTTGTCATAATAACAGTTGTTGTTTGCGTTGATGTTGCAATCGTTGTCGAAACTGTTGTAGCTGTAGCCAATGAAGTTGTTGTTACAGTTATTGTAGTTGGCGTTGTTGTTTCTACAGTAGTAACTGTTGGCGTAGATTTAGACAACATTTCTGTCGTTGTTGTCATAATAACAGTTGTTGTTTGCGTTGATGTTGCAATCGTTGTCGAAACTGTTGTAGCTGTAGCCAATGAAGTTGTTGTTACAGAAATTGTAGTTGGCGTTGTTGTTTCTACAGTAGTAACTGTTGGCGTAGATTTAGACAACATTTCTGTCGTTGTTGTCATAATAACAGTTGTTGTTTGCGTTGATGTTGCAATCGTTGTCGAAACTGTTGTAGCTGTAGCCAATGAAGTTGTTGTTACAGTTATTGTAGTTGGCGTTGTTGTTTCTACAGTAGTAACTGTTGGCGTAGATTTAGACAACATTTCTGTCGTTGTTGTCATAATAACAGTTGTTGTTTGCGTTGATGTTGCAATCGTTGTCGAAACTGTTGTAGCTGTAGCCAATGAAGTTGTTGTTACAGTTATTGTAGTTGGCGTTGTTGTTTCTACAGTAGTAACTGTCGGCGTAGATTTAGACAACATTTCTGTCGTTGTTGTCATAATAACAGTTGTTGTTTGCGTTGATGTTGCAATCGTTGTCGAAACTGTTGTAGCTGTAGCCAATGAAGTTGTTGTTACAGTTATTGTAGTTGGCGTTGTTGTTTCTACAGTAGTAACTGTCGGCGTAGATTTAGACAACATTTCTGTCGTTGTTGTCATAATAACAGTTGTTGTTTGCGTTGATGTTGCAATCGTTGTCGAAACTGTTGTAGCTGTAGCCAATGAAGTTGTTGTTACAGTTATTGTAGTTGGCGTTGTTGTTTCTACAGTAGTAACTGTTGTCGTAGATTTAGACAACATTTCTGTCGTTGTTGTCATAATAACAGTTGTTGTTTGCGTTGATGTTGCAATCGTTGTCGAAACTGTTGTAGCTGTAGCCAATGAAGTTGTTGTTACAGTTATTGTAGTTGGCGTTGTTGTTTCTACAGTAGTAACTGTTGGCGTAGATTTAGACAACATTTCTGTCGTTGTTGTCATAATAACAGTTGTTGTTTGCGTTGATGTTGCAATCGTTGTCGAAACTGTTGTAGCTGTAGCCAATGAAGTTGTTGTTACAGAAATTGTAGTTGGCGTTGTTGTTTCTACAGTAGTAACTGTTGGCGTAGATTTAGACAACATTTCTGTCGTTGTTGTCATAATAACAGTTGTTGTTTGCGTTGATGTTGCAATCGTTGTCGAAACTGTTGTAGCTGTAGCCAATGAAGTTGTTGTTACAGTTATTGTAGTTGGCGTTATTGTTTCTACAGTAGTAACTGTTGGCGTAGATTTAGACAACATTTCTGTCGTTGTTGTCATAATAACAGTTGTTGTTTGCGTTGATGTTGCAATCGTTGTCGAAACTGTTGTAGCTGTAGCCAATGAAGTTGTTGTTACAGAAATTGTAGTTGGCGTTGTTGTTTCTACAGTAGTAACTGTTGGCGTAGATTTAGACAACATTTCTGTCGTTGTTGTCATAATAACAGTTGTTGTTTGCGTTGATGTTGCAATCGTTGTCGAAACTGTTGTAGCTGTAGCCAATGAAGTTGTTGTTACAGAAATTGTAGTTGGCGTTGTTGTTTCTACAGTAGTAACTGTTGGCGTAGATTTAGACAACATTTCTGTCGTTGTTGTCATAATAACAGTTGTTGTTTGCGTTGATGTTGCAATCGTTGTCGGAACTGTTGTAGCTGTAGCCAATGAAGTTGTTGTTACAGTTATTGTAGTTGGCGTTGTTGTTTCTACAGTAGTAACTGTTGGCGTAGATTTAGACAACATTTCTGTCGTTGTTGTCATAATAACAGTTGTTGTTTGCGTTGATGTTGCAATCGTTGTCGAAACTGTTGTAGCTGTAGCCAATGAAGTTGTTGTTACAGTTATTGTAGTTGGCGTTGTTGTTTCTACAGTAGTAACTGTTGGCGTAGATTTAGACAACATTTCTGTCGTTGTTGTCATAATAACAGTTGTTGTTTGCGTTGATGTTGCAATCGTTGTCGAAACTGTTGTAGCTGTAGCCAATGAAGTTGTTGTTACAGTTATTGTAGTTGGCGTTGTTGTTTCTACAGTAGTAACTGTTGGCGTAGATTTAGACAACATTTCTGTCGTTGTTGTCATAATAACAGTTGTTGTTTGCGTTGATAATGCATTCGTTGTCGAAACTGTTGTAGCTGTAGCCAATGAAGTTGTTGTTTTAGAAATTGTAGTTGGCGTTGTTGTTTCTACAGTAGTAACTGTTGGCGTAGATTTAGACAACATTTCTGTCGTTGTTGTCATAATAACAGTTGTTGTTTGCGTTGATGTTGCAATCGTTGTCGAAACTGTTGTAGCTGTAGCCAATGAAGTTGTTGTTACAGTTATTGTAGTTGGCGTTGTTGTTTCTACAGTAGTAACTGTTGGCGTAGATTTAGACAACATTTCTGTCGTTGTTGTCATAATAACAGTTGTTGTTTGCGTTGATGTTGCAATCGTTGTCGAAACTGTTGTAGCTGTAGCCAATGAAGTTGTTGTTACAGAAATTGTAGTTGGCGTTGTTGTTTCTACAGTAGTAACTGTTGGCGTAGATTCAGACAACATTTCTGTCGTTGTTGTCATAATAACAGTTGTTGTTTGCGTTGATGTTGCAATCGTTGTCGAAACTGTTGTAGCTGTAGCCAATGAAGTTGTTGTTACAGTTATTGTAGTTGGCGTTGTTGTTTCTACAGTAGTAACTGTTGGCGTAGATTTAGACAACATTTCTGTCGTTGTTGTCATAATAACAGTTGTTGTTTGCGTTGATGTTGCAATCGTTGTCGAAACTGTTGTAGCTGTAGCCAATGAAGTTGTTGTTACAGTTATTGTAGTTGGCGTTGTTGTTTCTACAGTAGTAACTGTTGGCGTAGATTTAGACAACATTTCTATCGTTGTTGTCATAATAACAGTTGTTGTTTGCGTTGATGTTGCAATCGTTGTCGAAACTGTTGTAGCTGTAGCCAATGAAGTTGTTGTTACAGTTATTGTAGTTGGCGTTGTTGTTTCTACAGTAGTAACTGTTGGCGTAGATTTAGACAACATTTCTGTCGTTGTTGTCATAATAACAGTTGTTGTTTGCGTTGATGTTGCAATCGTTGTCGAAACTGTTGTAGCTGTAGCCAATGAAGTTGTTGTTACAGAAATTGTAGTTGGCGTTGTTGTTTCTACAGTAGTAACTGTTGGCGTAGATTTAGACAACATTTCTGTCGTTGTTGTCATAATAACAGTTGTTGTTTGCGTTGATGTTGCAATCGTTGTCGAAACTGTTGTAGCTGTAGCCAATGAAGTTGTTGTTACAGTTATTGTAGTTGGCGTTGTTGTTTCTACAGTAGTAACTGTTGGCGTAGATTTAGACAACATTTCTGTCGTTGTTGTCATAATAACAGTTGTTGTTTGCGTTGATGTTGCAATCGTTGTCGAAACTGTTGTAGCTGTAGCCAATGAAGTTGTTGTTACAGTTATTGTAGTTGGCGTTGTTGTTTCTACAGTAGTAACTGTTGGCGTAGATTTAGACAACATTTCTGTCGTTGTTGTCATAATAACAGTTGTTGTTTGCGTTGATGTTGCAATCGTTGTCGAAACTGTTGTAGCTGTAGCCAATGAAGTTGTTGTTACAGAAATTGTAGTTGGCGTTGTTGTTTCTACAGTAGTAACTGTTGGCGTAGATTTAGACAACATTTCTGTCGTTGTTGTCATAATAACAGTTGTTGTTTGCGTTGATGTTGCAATCGTTGTCGAAACTGTTGTAGCTGTAGCCAATGAAGTTGTTGTTACAGAAATTGTAGTTGGCGTTGTTGTTTCTACAGTAGTAACTGTTGGCGTAGATTTAGACAACATTTCTGTCGTTGTTGTCATAATAACAGTTGTTGTTTGCGTTGATGTTGCAATCGTTGTCGAAACTGTTGTAGCTGTAGCCAATGAAGTTGTTGTTACAGTTATTGTAGTTGGCGTTGTTGTTTCTACAGTAGTAACTGTTGGCGTAGATTTAGACAACATTTCTGTCGTTGTTGTCATAATAACAGTTGTTGTTTGCGTTGATGTTGCAATCGTTGTCGAAACTGTTGTAGCTGTAGCCAATGAAGTTGTTGTTACAGTTATTGTAGTTGGCGTTGTTGTTTCTACAGTAGTAACTGTTGGCGTAGATTTAGACAACATTTCTGTCGTTGTTGTCATAATAACAGTTGTTGTTTGCGTTGATGTTGCAATCGTTGTCGAAACTGTTGTAGCTGTAGCCAATGAAGTTGTTGTTACAGTTATTGTAGTTGGCGTTGTTGTTTCTACAGTAGTAACTGTTGGCGTAGATTTAGACAACATTTCTGTCGTTGTTGTCATAATAACAGTTGTTGTTTGCGTTGATGTTGCAATCGTTGTCGAAACTGTTGTAGCTGTAGCCAATGAAGTTGTTGTTACAGTTATTGTAGTTGGCGTTGTTGTTTCTACAGTAGTAACTGTTGGCGTAGATTTAGACAACATTTCTGTCGTTGTTGTCATAATAACAGTTGTTGTTTGCGTTGATGTTGCAATCGTTGTCGAAACTGTTGTAGCTGTAGCCAATGAAGTTGTTGTTACAGAAATTGTAGTTGGCGTTGTTGTTTCTACAGTAGTAACTGTTGGCGTAGATTTAGACAACATTTCTGTCGTTGTTGTCATAATAACAGTTGTTGTTTGCGTTGATGTTGCAATCGTTGTCGAAACTGTTGTAGCTGTAGCCAATGAAGTTGTTGTTACAGTTATT
Source organism: Pterobdella sp. o SKG-2022 (assembly GCA_964035795.1). Taxonomy (NCBI): domain Eukaryota; kingdom Metazoa; phylum Annelida; class Clitellata; order Hirudinida; family Piscicolidae; genus Pterobdella; species Pterobdella occidentalis. The sequence goes on from CAXIVU010000122.1 coordinate 11,983, forward strand.
GTAGTTGGCGTTGTTGTTTCTACAGTAGTAACTGTTGGCGTAGATTTAGACAACATTTCTGTCGTTGTTGTCATAATAACAGTTGTTGTTTGCGTTGATGTTGCAATCGTTGTCGAAACTGTTGTAGCTGTAGCCAATGAAGTTGTTGTTACAGAAATTGTAGTTGGCGTTGTTGTTTCTACAGTAGTAACTGTTGGCGTAGATTTAGACAACATTTCTGTCGTTGTTGTCATAATAACAGTTGTTGTTTGCGTTGATGTTGCAATCGTTGTCGAAACTGTTGTAGCTGTAGCCAATGAAGTTGTTGTTACAGTTATTGTAGTTGGCGTTGTTGTTTCTACAGTAGTAACTGTTGGCGTAGATTTAGACAACATTTCTGTCGTTGTTGTCATAATAACAGTTGTTGTTTGCGTTGATGTTGCAATCGTTGTCGAAACTGTTGTAGCTGTAGCCAATGAAGTTGTTGTTACAGTTATTGTAGTTGGCGTTGTTGTTTCTACAGTAGTAACTGTTGGCGTAGATTTAGACAACATTTCTGTCGTTGTTGTCATAATAACAGTTGTTGTTTGCGTTGATGTTGCAATCGTTGTCGAAACTGTTGTAGCTGTAGCCAATGAAGTTGTTGTTACAGTTATTGTAGTTGGCGTTGTTGTTTCTACAGTAGTAACTGTTGGCGTAGATTTAGACAACATTTCTGTCGTTGTTGTCATAATAACAGTTGTTGTTTGCGTTGATGTTGCAATCGTTGTCGAAACTGTTGTAGCTGTAGCCAATGAAGTTGTTGTTACAGAAATTGTAGTTGGCGTTGTTGTTTCTACAGTAGTAACTGTTGGCGTAGATTTAGACAACATTTCTGTCGTTGTTGTCATAATAACAGTTGTTGTTTGCGTTGATGTTGCAATCGTTGTCGAAACTGTTGTAGCTGTAGCCAATGAAGTTGTTGTTACAGTTATTGTAGTTGGCGTTGTTGTTTCTACAGTAGTAACTGTTGGCGTAGATTTAGACAACATTTCTGTCGTTGTTGTCATAATAACAGTTGTTGTTTGCGTTGATGTTGCAATCGTTGTCGAAACTGTTGTAGCTGTAGCCAATGAAGTTGTTGTTACAGTTATTGTAGTTGGCGTTGTTGTTTCTACAGTAGTAACTGTTGGCGTAGATTTAGACAACATTTCTGTCGTTGTTGTCATAATAACAGTTGTTGTTTGCGTTGATGTTGCAATCGTTGTCGAAACTGTTGTAGCTGTAGCCAATGAAGTTGTTGTTACAGTTATTGTAGTTGGCGTTGTTGTTTCTACAGTAGTAACTGTTGGCGTAGATTTAGACAACATTTCTGTCGTTGTTGTCATAATAACAGTTGTTGTTTGCGTTGATGTTGCAATCGTTGTCGAAACTGTTGTAGCTGTAGCCAATGAAGTTGTTGTTACAGTTATTGTAGTTGGCGTTGTTGTTTCTACAGTAGTAACTGTTGGCGTAGATTTAGACAACATTTCTGTCGTTGTTGTCATAATAACAGTTGTTGTTTGCGTTGATGTTGCAATCGTTGTCGAAACTGTTGTAGCTGTAGCCAATGAAGTTGTTGTTACAGAAATTGTAGTTGGCGTTGTTGTTTCTACAGTAGTAACTGTTGGCGTAGATTTAGACAACATTTCTGTCGTTGTTGTCATAATAACAGTTGTTGTTTGCGTTGATGTTGCAATCGTTGTCGAAACTGTTGTAGCTGTAGCCAATGAAGTTGTTGTTACAGTTATTGTAGTTGGCGTTGTTGTTTCTACAGTAGTAACTGTTGGCGTAGATTTAGACAACATTTCTGTCGTTGTTGTCATAATAACAGTTGTTGTTTGCGTTGATGTTGCAATCGTTGTCGAAACTGTTGTAGCTGTAGCCAATGAAGTTGTTGTTACAGTTATTGTAGTTGGCGTTGTTGTTTCTACAGTAGTAACTGTTGGCGTAGATTTAGACAACATTTCTGTCGTTGTTGTCATAATAACAGTTGTTGTTTGCGTTGATGTTGCAATCGTTGTCGAAACTGTTGTAGCTGTAGCCAATGAAGTTGTTGTTACAGTTATTGTAGTTGGCGTTGTTGTTTCTACAGTAGTAACTGTTGGCGTAGATTTAGACAACATTTCTGTCGTTGTTGTCATAATAACAGTTGTTGTTTGCGTTGATGTTGCAATCGTTGTCGAAACTGTTGTAGCTGTAGCCAATGAAGTTGTTGTTACAGAAATTGTAGTTGGCGTTGTTGTTTCTACAGTAGTAACTGTTGGCGTAGATTTAGACAACATTTCTGTCGTTGTTGTCATAATAACAGTTGTTGTTTGCGTTGATGTTGCAATCGTTGTCGAAACTGTTGTAGCTGTAGCCAATGAAGTTGTTGTTACAGTTATTGTAGTTGGCGTTGTTGTTTCTACAGTAGTAACTGTTGGCGTAGATTTAGACAACATTTCTGTCGTTGTTGTCATAATAACAGTTGTTGTTTGCGTTGATGTTGCAATCGTTGTCGAAACTGTTGTAGCTGTAGCCAATGAAGTTGTTGTTACAGTAATTGTAGTTGGCGTTGTTGTTTCTACAGTAGTAACTGTTGGCGTAGATTTAGACAACATTTCTGTCGTTGTTGTCATAATAACAGTTGTTGTTTGCGTTGATGTTGCAATCGTTGTCGAAACTGTTGTAGCTGTAGCCAATGAAGTTGTTGTTACAGAAATTGTAGTTGGCGTTGTTGTTTCTACAGTAGTAACTGTTGGCGTAGATTTAGACAACATTTCTGTCGTTGTTGTCATAATAACAGTTGTTGTTTGCGTTGATGTTGCAATCGTTGTCGAAACTGTTGTAGCTGTAGCCAATGAAGTTGTTGTTACAGTTATTGTAGTTGGCGTTGTTGTTTCTACAGTAGTAACTGTTGGCGTAGATTTAGACAACATTTCTGTCGTTGTTGTCATAATAACAGTTGTTGTTTGCGTTGATGTTGCAATCGTTGTCGAAACTGTTGTAGCTGTAGCCAATGAAGTTGTTGTTACAGTTATTGTAGTTGGCGTTGTTGTTTCTACAGTAGTAACTGTTGGCGTAGATTTAGACAACATTTCTGTCGTTGTTGTCATAATAACAGTTGTTGTTTGCGTTGATGTTGCAATCGTTGTCGAAACTGTTGTAGCTGTAGCCAATGAAGTTGTTGTTACAGTTATTGTAGTTGGCGTTGTTGTTTCTACAGTAGTAACTGTTGGCGTAGATTTAGACAACATTTCTGTCGTTGTTGTCATAATAACAGTTGTTGTTTGCGTTGATGTTGCAATCGTTGTCGAAACTGTTGTAGCTGTAGCCAATGAAGTTGTTGTTACAGTTATTGTAGTTGGCGTTGTTGTTTCTACAGTAGTAACTGTTGGCGTAGATTTAGACAACATTTCTGTCGTTGTTGTCATAATAACAGTTGTTGTTTGCGTTGATGTTGCAATCGTTGTCGAAACTGTTGTAGCTGTAGCCAATGAAGTTGTTGTTACAGTTATTGTAGTTGGCGTTGTTGTTTCTACAGTAGTAACTGTTGGCGTAGATTTAGACAACATTTCTGTCGTTGTTGTCATAATAACAGTTGTTGTTTGCGTTGATGTTGCAATCGTTGTCGAAACTGTTGTAGCTGTAGCCAATGAAGTTGTTGTTACAGAAATTGTAGTTGGCGTTGTTGTTTCTACAGTAGTAACTGTTGGCGTAGATTTAGACAACATTTCTGTCGTTGTTGTCATAATAACAGTTGTTGTTTGCGTTGATGTTGCAATCGTTGTCGAAACTGTTGTAGCTGTAGCCAATGAAGTTGTTGTTACAGTTATTGTAGTTGGCGTTGTTGTTTCTACAGTAGTAACTGTTGGCGTAGATTTAGACAACATTTCTGTCGTTGTTGTCATAATAACAGTTGTTGTTTGCGTTGATGTTGCAATCGTTGTCGAAACTGTTGTAGCTGTAGCCAATGAAGTTGTTGTTACAGTTATTGTAGTTGGCGTTGTTGTTTCTACAGTAGTAACTGTTGGCGTAGATTTAGACAACATTTCTGTCGTTGTTGTCATAATAACAGTTGTTGTTTGCGTTGATGTTGCAATCGTTGTCGAAACTGTTGTAGCTGTAGCCAATGAAGTTGTTGTTACAGTTATTGTAGTTGGCGTTGTTGTTTCTACAGTAGTAACTGTTGGCGTAGATTTAGACAACATTTCTGTCGTTGTTGTCATAATAACAGTTGTTGTTTGCGTTGATGTTGCAATCGTTGTCGAAACTGTTGTAGCTGTAGCCAATGAAGTTGTTGTTACAGATAATTGTAGTTGGCGTTGTTGTTTCTACAGTAGTAACTGTTGGCGTAGATTTAGACAACATTTCTGTCGTTGTTGTCATAATAACAGTTGTTGTTTGCGTTGATGTTGCAATCGTTGTCGAAACTGTTGTAGCTGTAGCCAATGAAGTTGTTGTTACAGTTATTGTAGTTGGCGTTGTTGTTTCTACAGTAGTAACTGTTGGCGTAGATTTAGACAACATTTCTGTCGTTGTTGTCATAATAACAGTTGTTGTTTGCGTTGATGTTGCAATCGTTGTCGAAACTGTTGTAGCTGTAGCCAATGAAGTTGTTGTTACAGTTATTGTAGTTGGCGTTGTTGTTTCTACAGTAGTAACTGTTGGCGTAGATTTAGACAACATTTCTGTCGTTGTTGTCATAATAACAGTTGTTGTTTGCGTTGATGTTGCAATCGTTGTCGAAACTGTTGTAGCTGTAGCCAATGAAGTTGTTGTTACAGTTATTGTAGTTGGCGTTGTTGTTTCTACAGTAGTAACTGTTGGCGTAGATTTAGACAACATTTCTGTCGTTGTTGTCATAATAACAGTTGTTGTTTGCGTTGATGTTGCAATCGTTGTCGAAACTGTTGTAGCTGTAGCCAATGAAGTTGTTGTTACAGTTATTGTAGTTGGCGTTGTTGTTTCTACAGTAGTAACTGTTGGCGTAGATTTAGACAACATTTCTGTCGTTGTTGTCATAATAACAGTTGTTGTTTGCGTTGATGTTGCAATCGTTGTCGAAACTGTTGTAGCTGTAGCCAATGAAGTTGTTGTTACAGTTATTGTAGTTGGCGTTGTTGTTTCTACAGTAGTAACTGTTGGCGTAGATTTAGACAACATTTCTGTCGTTGTTGTCATAATAACAGTTGTTGTTTGCGTTGATGTTGCAATCGTTGTCGAAACTGTTGTAGCTGTAGCCAATGAAGTTGTTGTTACAGTTATTGTAGTTGGCGTTGTTGTTTCTACAGTAGTAACTGTTGGCGTAGATTTAGACAACATTTCTGTCGTTGTTGTCATAATAACAGTTGTTGTTTGCGTTGATGTTGCAATCGTTGTCGAAACTGTTGTAGCTGTAGCCAATGAAGTTGTTGTTACAGAAATTGTAGTTGGCGTTGTTGTTTCTACAGTAGTAACTGTTGGCGTAGATTTAGACAACATTTCTGTCGTTGTTGTCATAATAACAGTTGTTGTTTGCGTTGATGTTGCAATCGTTGTCGAAACTGTTGTAGCTGTAGCCAATGAAGTTGTTGTTACAGTTATTGTAGTTGGCGTTGTTGTTTCTACAGTAGTAACTGTTGGCGTAGATTTAGACAACATTTCTGTCGTTGTTGTCATAATAACAGTTGTTGTTTGCGTTGATGTTGCAATCGTTGTCGAAACTGTTGTAGCTGTAGCCAATGAAGTTGTTGTTACAGTTATTGTAGTTGGCGTTGTTGTTTCTACAGTAGTAACTGTTGGCGTAGATTTAGACAACATTTCTGTCGTTGTTGTCATAATAACAGTTGTTGTTTGCGTTGATGTTGCAATCGTTGTCGAAACTGTTGTAGCTGTAGCCAATGAAGTTGTTGTTACAGTTATTGTAGTTGGCGTTGTTGTTTCTACAGTAGTAACTGTTGGCGTAGATTTAGACAACATTTCTGTCGTTGTTGTCATAATAACAGTTGTTGTTTGCGTTGATGTTGCAATCGTTGTCGAAACTGTTGTAGCTGTAGCCAATGAAGTTGTTGTTACAGTTATTGTAGTTGGCGTTGTTGTTTCTACAGTAGTAACTGTTGGCGTAGATTTAGACAACATTTCTGTCGTTGTTGTCATAATAACAGTTGTTGTTTGCGTTGATGTTGCAATCGTTGTCGAAACTGTTGTAGCTGTAGCCAATGAAGTTGTTGTTACAGTTATTGTAGTTGGCGTTGTTGTTTCTACAGTAGTAACTGTTGGCGTAGATTTAGACAACATTTCTATCGTTGTTGTCATAATAACAGTTGTTGTTTGCGTTGATGTTGCAATCGTTGTCGAAACTGTTGTAGCTGTAGCCAATGAAGTTGTTGTTACAGTTATTGTAGTTGGCGTTGTTGTTTCTACAGTAGTAACTGTTGGCGTAGATTTAGACAACATTTCTGTCGTTGTTGTCATAATAACAGTTGTTGTTTGCGTTGATGTTGCAATCGTTGTCGAAACTGTTGTAGCTGTAGCCAATGAAGTTGTTGTTACAGTTATTGTAGTTGGCGTTGTTGTTTCTACAGTAGTAACTGTTGGCGTAGATTTAGACAACATTTCTGTCGTTGTTGTCATAATAACAGTTGTTGTTTGCGTTGATGTTGCAATCGTTGTCGAAACTGTTGTAGCTGTAGCCAATGAAGTTGTTGTTACAGTTATTGTAGTTGGCGTTGTTGTTTCTACAGTAGTAACTGTTGGCGTAGATTTAGACAACATTTCTGTCGTTGTTGTCATAATAACAGTTGTTGTTTGCGTTGATGTTGCAATCGTTGTCGAAACTGTTGTAGCTGTAGCCAATGAAGTTGTTGTTACAGTTATTGTAGTTGGCGTTGTTGTTTCTACAGTAGTAACTGTTGGCGTAGATTTAGACAACATTTCTGTCGTTGTTGTCATAATAACAGTTGTTGTTTGCGTTGATGTTGCAATCGTTGTCGAAACTGTTGTAGCTGTAGCCAATGAAGTTGTTGTTACAGTTATTGTAGTTGGTGTTGTTGTTTCTACAGTAGTAACTGTTGGCGTAGATTTAGACAACATTTCTGTCGTTGTGTCATAATAACAGTTGTTGTTTGCGTTGATGTTGCAATCGTTGTCGAAACTGTTGTAGCTGTAGCCAATGAAGTTGTTGTTACAGTTATTGTAGTTGGCGTTGTTGTTTCTACAGTAGTAACTGTTGGCGTAGATTTAGACAACATTTCTGTCGTTGTTGTCATAATAACAGTTGTTGTTTGCGTTGATGTTGCAATCGTTGTCGAAACTGTTGTAGCTGTAGCCAATGAAGTTGTTCTTACAGTTATTGTAGTTGGCGTTGTTGTTTCTACAGTAGTAACTGTTGGCGTAGATTTAGACAACATTTCTGTCGTTGTTGTCATAATAACAGTTGTTGTTTGCGTTGATGTTGCAATCGTTGTCGAAACTGTTGTAGCTGTAGCCAATGAAGTTGTTGTTACAGTTATTGTAGTTGGCGTTGTTGTTTCTACAGTAGTAACTGTTGGCGTAGATTTAGACAACATTTCTGTCGTTGTTGTCATAATAACAGTTGTTGTTTGCGTTGATGTTGCAATCGTTGTCGAAACTGTTGTAGCTGTAGCCAATGAAGTTGTTGTTACAGTTATTGTAGTTGGCGTTGTTGTTTCTACAGTAGTAACTGTTGGCGTAGATTTAGACAACATTTCTGTCGTTGTTGTCATAATAACAGTTGTTGTTTGCGTTGATGTTGCAATCGTTGTCGAAACTGTTGTAGCTGTAGCCAATGAAGTTGTTGTTACAGTTATTGTAGTTGGCGTTGTTGTTTCTACAGTAGTAACTGTTGGCGTAGATTTAGACAACATTTCTGTCTTTGTTGTCATAATAACAGTTGTTGTTTGCGTTGATGTTGCAATCGTTGTCGAAACTGTTGTAGCTGTAGCCAATGAAGTTGTTGTTACAGTTATTGTAGTTGGCGTTGTTGTTTCTACAGTAGTAACTGTTGGCGTAGATTTAGACAACATTTCTGTTGTTGTTGTCATAATAACAGTTGTTGTTTGCGTTGATGTTGCAATCGTTGTCGAAACTGTTGTAGCTGTAGCCAATGAAGTTGTTGTTACAGTTATTGTAGTTGGCGTTGTTGTTTCTACAGTAGTAACTGTTGGCGTAGATTTAGACAACATTTCTGTCGTTGTTGTCATAATAACAGTTGTTGTTTGCGTTGATGTTGCAATCGTTGTCGAAACTGTTGTAGCTGTAGCCAATGAAGTTGTTCTTACAGTTATTGTAGTTGGCGTTGTTGTTTCTACAGTAGTAACTGTTGGCGTAGATTTAGACAACATTTCTGTCGTTGTTGTCATAATAACAGTTGTTGTTTGCGTTGATGTTGCAATCGTTGTCGAAACTGTTGTAGCTGTAGCCAATGAAGTTGTTGTTACAGTTATTGTAGTTGGCGTTGTTGTTTCTACAGTAGTAACTGTTGGCGTAGATTTAGACAACATTTCTGTCGTTGTTGTCATAATAACAGTTGTTGTTTGCGTTGATGTTGCAATCGTTGTCGAAACTGTTGTAGCTGTAGCCAATGAAGTTGTTGTTACAGTTATTGTAGTTGGCGTTGTTGTTTCTACAGTAGTAACTGTTGGCGTAGATTTAGACAACATTTCTGTCTTTGTTGTCATAATAACAGTTGTTGTTTGCGTTGATGTTGCAATCGTTGTCGAAACTGTTGTAGCTGTAGCCAATGAAGTTGTTGTTACAGTTATTGTAGTTGGCGTTGTTGTTTCTACAGTAGTAACTGTTGGCGTAGATTTAGACAACATTTCTGTTGTTGTTGTCATAATAACAGTTGTTGTTTGCGTTGATGTTGCAATCGTTGTCGAAACTGTTGTAGCTGTAGCCAATGAAGTTGTTGTTACAGTTATTGTAGTTGGCGTTGTTGTTTCTACAGTAGTAACTGTTGGCGTAGATTTAGACAACATTTCTGTCGTTGTTGTCATAATAACAGTTGTTGTTTGCGTTGATGTTGCAATCGTTGTCGAAACTGTTGTAGCTGTAGCCAATGAAGTTGTTCTTACAGTTATTGTAGTTGGCGTTGTTGTTTCTACAGTAGTAACTGTTGGCGTAGATTTAGACAACATTTCTGTCGTTGTTGTCATAATAACAGTTGTTGTTTGCGTTGATGTTGCAATCGTTGTCGAAACTGTTGTAGCTGTAGCCAATGAAGTTGTTGTTACAGTTATTGTAGTTGGCGTTGTTGTTTCTACAGTAGTAACTGTTGGCGTAGATTTAGACAACATTTCTGTCGTTGTTGTCATAATAACAGTTGTTGTTTGCGTTGATGTTGCAATCGTTGTCGAAACTGTTGTAGCTGTAGCCAATGAAGTTGTTGTTACAGAAATTGTAGTTGGCGTTGTTGTTTCTACAGTAGTAACTGTTGGCGTAGATTTAGACAACATTTCTGTCGTTGTTGTCATAATAACAGTTGTTGTTTGCGTTGATGTTGCAATCGTTGTCGAAACTTTTGTAGCTGTAGCCAATGAAGTTGTTGTTACAGTTATTGTAGTTGGCGTTGTTGTTTCTACAGTAGTAACTGTTGGCGTAGATTTAGACAACATTTCTGTCGTTGTTGTCATAATAACAGTTGTTGTTTGCGTTGATGTTGCAATCGCTGTCGGAACTGTTGTAGCTGTAGCCAATGAAGTTGTTGTTACAGTTATTGTAGTTGGCGTTGTTGTTTCTACAGTAGTAACTGTTGGCGTAGATTTAGACAACATTTCTGTCGTTGTTGTCATAATAACAGTTGTTGTTTGCGTTGATGTTGCAATCGCTGTCGAAACTGTTGTAGCTGTAGCCAATGAAGTTGTTGTTACAGTTATTGTAGTTGGCGTTGTTGTTTCTACAGTAGTAACTGTTGGCGTAGATTTAGACAATTTTTCTGTCGTTGTTGTCATAATAACAGTTGTTGTTTGCGTTGATGTTGCAATCGTTGTCGAAACTGTTGTAGCTGTAGCCAATGAAGTTGTTGTTACAGTTATTGTAGTTGGCGTTGTTGTTTCTACAGTAGTAACTGTTGGCGTAGATTTAGACAACATTTCTGTCGTTGTTGTCATAATAACAGTTGTTGTTTGCGTTGATGTTGCAATCGTTGTCGAAACTGTTGTAGCTGTAGCCAATGAAGTTGTTCTTACAGTTATTGTAGTTGGCGTTGTTGTTTCTACAGTAGTAACTGTTGGCGTAGATTTAGACAACATTTCTGTCGTTGTTGTCATAATAACAGTTGTTGTTTGCGTTGATGTTGCAATCGTTGTCGAAACTGTTGTAGCTGTAGCCAATGAAGTTGTTGTTACAGTTATTGTAGTTGGCGTTGTTGTTTCTACAGTAGTAACTGTTGGCGTAGATTTAGACAACATTTCTGTCGTTGTTGTCATAATAACAGTTGTTGTTTGCGTTGATGTTGCAATCGTTGTCGAAACTGTTGTAGCTGTAGCCAATGAAGTTGTTGTTACAGTTATTGTAGTTGGCGTTGTTGTTTCTACAGTAGTAACTGTTGGCGTAGATTTAGACAACATTTCTGTCGTTGTTGTCATAATAACAGTTGTTGTTTGCGTTGATGTTGCAATCGTTGTCGAAACTGTTGTAGCTGTAGCCAATGAAGTTGTTGTTACAGTTATTGTAGTTGGCGTTGTTGTTTCTACAGTAGTAACTGTTGGCGTAGATTTAGACAACATTTCTGTCTTTGTTGTCATAATAACAGTTGTTGTTTGCGTTGATGTTGCAATCGTTGTCGAAACTGTTGTAGCTGTAGCCAATGAAGTTGTTGTTACAGTTATTGTAGTTGGCGTTGTTGTTTCTACAGTAGTAACTGTTGGCGTAGATTTAGACAACATTTCTGTTGTTGTTGTCATAATAACAGTTGTTGTTTGCGTTGATGTTGCAATCGTTGTCGAAACTGTTGTAGCTGTAGCCAATGAAGTTGTTGTTACAGTTATTGTAGTTGGCGTTGTTGTTTCTACAGTAGTAACTGTTGGCGTAGATTTAGACAACATTTCTGTCGTTGTTGTCATAATAACAGTTGTTGTTTGCGTTGATGTTGCAATCGTTGTCGAAACTGTTGTAGCTGTAGCCAATGAAGTTGTTCTTACAGTTATTGTAGTTGGCGTTGTTGTTTCTACAGTAGTAACTGTTGGCGTAGATTTAGACAACATTTCTGTCGTTGTTGTCATAATAACAGTTGTTGTTTGCGTTGATGTTGCAATCGTTGTCGAAACTGTTGTAGCTGTAGCCAATGAAGTTGTTGTTACAGTTATTGTAGTTGGCGTTGTTGTTTCTACAGTAGTAACTGTTGGCGTAGATTTAGACAACATTTCTGTCGTTGTTGTCATAATAACAGTTGTTGTTTGCGTTGATGTTGCAATCGTTGTCGAAACTGTTGTAGCTGTAGCCAATGAAGTTGTTGTTACAGTTATTGTAGTTGGCGTTGTTGTTTCTACAGTAGTAACTGTTGGCGTAGATTTAGACAACATTTCTGTCGTTGTTGTCATAATAACAGTTGTTGTTTGCGTTGATGTTGCAATCGCTGTCGAAACTGTTGTAGCTGTAGCCAATGAAGTTGTTGTTACAGTTATTGTAGTTGGCGTTGTTGTTTCTACAGTAGTAACTGTTGGCGTAGATTTAGACAATTTTTCTGTCGTTGTTGTCATAATAACAGTTGTTGTTTGCGTTGATGTTGCAATCGTTGTCGAAACTGTTGTAGCTGTAGCCAATGAAGTTGTTCTTACAGTTATTGTAGTTGGCGTTGTTGTTTCTACAGTAGTAACTGTTGGCGTAGATTTAGACAACATTTCTGTCGTTGTTGTCATAATAACAGTTGTTGTTTGCGTTGATGTTGCAATCGTTGTCGAAACTGTTGTAGCTGTAGCCAATGAAGTTGTTGTTACAGTTATTGTAGTTGGCGTTGTTGTTTCTACAGTAGTAACTGTTGGCGTAGATTTAGACAACATTTCTGTCGTTGTTGTCATAATAACAGTTGTTGTTTGCGTTGATGTTGCAATCGTTGTCGAAACTGTTGTAGCTGTAGCCAATGAAGTTGTTGTTACAGTTATTGTAGTTGGCGTTGTTGTTTCTACAGTAGTAACTGTTGGCGTAGATTTAGACAACATTTCTGTCGTTGTTGTCATAATAACAGTTGTTGTTTGCGTTGATGTTGCAATCGTTGTCGAAACTGTTGTAGCTGTAGCCAATGAAGTTGTTGTTACAGTTATTGTAGTTGGCGTTGTTGTTTCTACAGTAGTAACTGTTGGCGTAGATTTAGACAACATTTCTGTCGTTGTTGTCATAATAACAGTTGTTGTTTGCGTTGATGTTGCAATCGTTGTCGAAACTGTTGTAGCTGTAGCCAATGAAGTTGTTGTTACAGTTATTGTAGTTGGCGTTGTTGTTTCTACAGTAGTAACTGTTGGCGTAGATTTAGACAACATTTCTGTCGTTGTTGTCATAATAACAGTTGTTGTTTGCGTTGATGTTGCAATCGTTGTCGAAACTGTTGTAGCTGTAGCCAATGAAGTTGTTTTTACAGTTATTGTAGTTGGCGTTGTTGTTTCTACAGTAGTAACTGTTGGCGTAGATTTAGACAACATTTCTGTCGTTGTTGTCATAATAACAGTTGTTGTTTGCGTTGATGTTGCAATCGTTGTCGAAACTGTTGTAGCTGTAGCCAATGAAGTTGTTGTTACAGTTATTGTAGTTGGCGTTGTTGTTTCTACAGTAGTAACTGTTGGCGTAGATTTAGACAACATTTCTGTCGTTGTTGTCATAATAACAGTTGTTGTTTGCGTTGATGTTGCAATCGTTGTCGAAACTGTTGTAGCTGTAGCCAATGAAGTTGTTCTTACAGTTATTGTAGTTGGCGTTGTTGTTTCTACAGTAGTAACTGTTGGCGTAGATTTAGACAACATTTCTGTCGTTGTTGTCATAATAACAGTTGTTGTTTGCGTTGATGTTGCAATCGTTGTCGAAACTGTTGTAGCTGTAGCCAATGAAGTTGTTGTTACAGTTATTGTAGTTGGCGTTGTTGTTTCTACAGTAGTAACTGTTGGCGTAGATTTAGACAACATTTCTGTCTTTGTTGTCATAATAACAGTTGTTGTTTGCGTTGATGTTGCAATCGTTGTCGAAACTGTTGTAGCTGTAGCCAATGAAGTTGTTGTTACAGTTATTGTAGTTGGCGTTGTTGTTTCTACAGTAGTAACTGTTGGCGTAGATTTAGACAACATTTCTGTTGTTGTTGTCATAATAACAGTTGTTGTTTGCGTTGATGTTGCAATCGTTGTCGAAACTGTTGTAGCTGTAGCCAATGAAGTTGTTGTTACAGTTATTGTAGTTGGCGTTGTTGTTTCTACAGTAGTAACTGTTGGCGTAGATTTAGACAACATTTCTGTCGTTGTTGTCATAATAACAGTTGTTGTTTGCGTTGATGTTGCAATCGTTGTCGAAACTGTTGTAGCTGTAGCCAATGAAGTTGTTGTTACAGTTATTGTAGTTGGCGTTGTTGTTTCTACAGTAGTAACTGTTGGCGTAGATTTAGACAACATTTCTGTCGTTGTTGTCATAATAACAGTTGTTGTTTGCGTTGATGTTGCAATCGTTGTCGAAACTGTTGTAGCTGTAGCCAATGAAGTTGTTGTTACAGTTATTGTAGTTGGCGTTGTTGTTTCTACAGTAGTAACTGTTGGCGTAGATTTAGACAACATTTCTGTCGTTGTTGTCATAATAACAGTTGTTGTTTGCGTTGATGTTGCAATCGTTGTCGAAACTGTTGTAGCTGTAGCCAATGAAGTTGTTGTTACAGTTATTGTAGTTGGCGTTGTTGTTTCTACAGTAGTAACTGTTGGCGTAGATTTAGACAACATTTCTGTCGTTGTTGTCATAATAACAGTTGTTGTTTGCGTTGATGTTGCAATCGTTGTCGAAACTGTTGTAGCTGTAGCCAATGAAGTTGTTGTTACAGTTATTGTAGTTGGCGTTGTTGTTTCTACAGTAGTAACTGTTGGCGTAGATTTAGACAACATTTCTGTCGTTGTTGTCATAATAACAGTTGTTGTTTGCGTTGATGTTGCAATCGTTGTCGAAACTGTTGTAGCTGTAGCCAATGAAGTTGTTGTTACAGTTATTGTAGTTGGCGTTGTTGTTTCTACAGTAGTAACTGTTGGCGTAGATTTAGACAACATTTCTGTCGTTGTTGTCATAATAACAGTTGTTGTTTGCGTTGATGTTGCAATCGTTGTCGAAACTGTTGTAGCTGTAGCCAATGAAGTTGTTGTTACAGTTATTGTAGTTGGCGTTGTTGTTTCTACAGTAGTAACTGTTGGCGTAGATTTAGACAACATTTCTGTCGTTGTTGTCATAATAACAGTTGTTGTTTGCGTTGATGTTGCAATCGTTGTCGAAACTGTTGTAGCTGTAGCCAATGAAGTTGTTGTTACAGTTATTGTAGTTGGCGTTGTTGTTTCTACAGTAGTAACTGTTGGCGTAGATTTAGACAACATTTCTGTCGTTGTTGTCATAATAACAGTTGTTGTTTGCGTTGATGTTGCAATCGTTGTCGAAACTGTTGTAGCTGTAGCCAATGAAGTTGTTGTTACAGTTATTGTAGTTGGCGTTGTTGTTTCTACAGTAGTAACTGTTGGCGTAGATTTAGACAACATTTCTGTCGTTGTTGTCATAATAACAGTTGTTGTTTGCGTTGATGTTGCAATCGTTGTCGAAACTGTTGTAGCTGTAGCCAATGAAGTTGTTGTTACAGTTATTGTAGTTGGCGTTGTTGTTTCTACAGTAGTAACTGTTGGCGTAGATTTAGACAACATTTCTGTCGTTGTTGTCATAATAACAGTTGTTGTTTGCGTTGATGTTGCAATCGTTGTCGAAACTGTTGTAGCTGTAGCCAATGAAGTTGTTGTTACAGTTATTGTAGTTGGCGTTGTTGTTTCTACAGTAGTAACTGTTGGCGTAGATTTAGACAACATTTCTGTCGTTGTTGTCATAATAACAGTTGTTGTTTGCGTTGATGTTGCAATCGTTGTCGAAACTGTTGTAGCTGTAGCCAATGAAGTTGTTGTTACAGTTATTGTAGTTGGCGTTGTTGTTTCTACAGTAGTAACTGTTGGCGTAGATTTAGACAACATTTCTGTCGTTGTTGTCATAATAACAGTTGTTGTTTGCGTTGATGTTGCAATCGTTGTCGAAACTGTTGTAGCTGTAGCCAATGAAGTTGTTGTTACAGTTATTGTAGTTGGCGTTGTTGTTTCTACAGTAGTAACTGTTGGCGTAGATTTAGACAACATTTCTGTCGTTGTTGTCATAATAACAGTTGTTGTTTGCGTTGATGTTGCAATCGTTGTCGAAACTGTTGTAGCTGTAGCCAATGAAGTTGTTGTTACAGTTATTGTAGTTGGCGTTGTTGTTTCTACAGTAGTAACTGTTGGCGTAGATTTAGACAACATTTCTGTCGTTGTTGTCATAATAACAGTTGTTGTTTGCGTTGATGTTGCAATCGTTGTCGAAACTGTTGTAGCTGTAGCCAATGAAGTTGTTGTTACAGTTATTGTAGTTGGCGTTGTTGTTTCTACAGTAGTAACTGTTGGCGTAGATTTAGACAACATTTCTGTCGTTGTTGTCATAATAACAGTTGTTGTTTGCGTTGATGTTGCAATCGTTGTCGAAACTGTTGTAGCTGTAGCCAATGAAGTTGTTGTTACAGTTATTGTAGTTGGCGTTGTTGTTTCTACAGTAGTAACTGTTGGCGTAGATTTAGACAACATTTCTGTCGTTGTTGTCATAATAACAGTTGTTGTTTGCGTTGATGTTGCAATCGTTGTCGAAACTGTTGTAGCTGTAGCCAATGAAGTTGTTGTTACAGTTATTGTAGTTGGCGTTGTTGTTTCTACAGTAGTAACTGTTGGCGTAGATTTAGACAACATTTCTGTCGTTGTTGTCATAATAACAGTTGTTGTTTGCGTTGATGTTGCAATCGTTGTCGAAACTGTTGTAGCTGTAGCCAATAAAGTTGTTGTTACAGTTATTGTAGTTGGCGTTGTTGTTTCTACAGTAGTAACTGTTGGCGTAGATTTAGACAACATTTCTGTCGTTGTTGTCATAATAACAGTTGTTGTTTGCGTTGATGTTGCAATCGTTGTCGAAACTGTTGTAGCTGTAGCCAATGAAGTTGTTGTTACAGTTATTGTAGTTGGCGTTGTTGTTTCTACAGTAGTAACTGTTGGCGTAGATTTAGACAACATTTCTGTCGTTGTTGTCATAATAACAGTTGTTGTTTGCGTTGATGTTGCAATCGTTGTCGAAACTGTTGTAGCTGTAGCCAATAAAGTTGTTGTTACAGTTATTGTAGTTGGCGTTGTTGTTTCTACAGTAGTAACTGTTGGCGTAGATTTAGACAACATTTCTGTCGTTGTTGTCATAATAACAGTTGTTGTTTGCGTTGATGTTGCAATCGTTGTCGAAACTGTTGTAGCTGTAGCCAATGAAGTTGTTGTTACAGTTATTGTAGTTGGCGTTGTTGTTTCTACAGTAGTAACTGTTGGCGTAGATTTAGACAACATTTCTGTCGTTGTTGTCATAATAACAGTTGTTGTTTGCGTTGATGTTGCAATCGTTGTCGAAACTGTTGTAGCTGTAGCCAATAAAGTTGTTGTTACAGTTATTGTAGTTGGCGTTGTTGTTTCTACAGTAGTAACTGTTGGCGTAGATTTAGACAACATTTCTGTCGTTGTTGTCATAATAACAGTTGTTGTTTGCGTTGATGTTGCAATCGTTGTCGAAACTGTTGTAGCTGTAGCCAATGAAGTTGTTGTTACAGTTATTGTAGTTGGCGTTGTTGTTTCTACAGTAGTAACTGTTGGCGTAGATTTAGACAACATTTCTGTCGTTGTTGTCATAATAACAGTTGTTGTTTGCGTTGATGTTGCAATCGTTGTCGAAACTGTTGTAGCTGTAGCCAATGAAGTTGTTCTTACAGTTATTGTAGTTGGCGTTGTTGTTTCTACAGTAGTAACTGTTGGCGTAGATTTAGACAACATTTCTGTCGTTGTTGTCATAATAACAGTTGTTGTTTGCGTTGATGTTGCAATCGCTGTCGAAACTGTTGTAGCTGTAGCCAATGAAGTTGTTGTTACAGTTATTGTAGTTGGCGTTGTTGTTTCTACAGTAGTAACTGTTGGCGTAGATTTAGACAATTTTTCTGTCGTTGTTGTCATAATAACAGTTGTTGTTTGCGTTGATGTTGCAATCGTTGTCGAAACTGTTGTAGCTGTAGCCAATGAAGTTGTTGTTACAGTTATTGTAGTTGGCGTTGTTGTTTCTACAGTAGTAACTGTTGGCGTAGATTTAGACAACATTTCTGTCGTTGTTGTCATAATAACAGTTGTTGTTTGCGTTGATGTTGCAATCGTTGTCGAAACTGTTGTAGCTGTAGCCAATGAAGTTGTTGTTACAGTTATTGTAGTTGGCGTTGTTGTTTTTACAGTAGTAACTGTTGGCGTAGATTTAGACAACATTTCTGTCGTTGTTGTCATAATAACAGTTGTTGTTTGCGTTGATGTTGCAATCGTTGTCGAAACTGTTGTAGCTGTAGCCAATGAAGTTGTTGTTACAGAAATTGTAGTTGGCGTTGTTGTTTCTACAGTAGTAACTGTTGGCGTAGATTTAGACAACATTTCTGTCGTTGTTGTCATAATAACAGTTGTTGTTTGCGTTGATGTTGCAATCGTTGTCGAAACTGTTGTAGCTGTAGCCAATGAAGTTGTTGTTACAGTTATTGTAGTTGGCGTTGTTGTTTCTACAGTAGTAACTGTTGGCGTAGATTTAGACAACATTTCTGTCGTTGTTGTCATAATAACAGTTGTTGTTTGCGTTGATGTTGCAATCGTTGTCGAAACTGTTGTAGCTGTAGCCAATGAAGTTGTTGTTACAGTTATTGTAGTTGGCGTTGTTGTTTCTACAGTAGTAACTGTTGGCGTAGATTTAGACAACATTTCTGTCGTTGTTGTCATAATAACAGTTGTTGTTTGCGTTGATGTTGCAATCGTTGTCGAAACTGTTGTAGCTGTAGCCAATAAAGTTGTTGTTACAGTTATTGTAGTTGGCGTTGTTGTTTCTACAGTAGTAACTGTTGGCGTAGATTTAGACAACATTTCTGTCGTTGTTGTCATAATAACAGTTGTTGTTTGCGTTGATGTTGCAATCGTTGTCGAAACTGTTGTAGCTGTAGCCAATGAAGTTGTTGTTACAGTTATTGTAGTTGGCGTTGTTGTTTCTACAGTAGTAACTGTTGGCGTAGATTTAGACAACATTTCTGTCGTTGTTGTCATAATAACAGTTGTTGTTTGCGTTAATGTTGCAATCGTTGTCGAAACTGTTGTAGCTGTAGCCAATGAAGTTGTTCTTACAGTTATTGTAGTTGGCGTTGTTGTTTCTACAGTAGTAACTGTTGGCGTAGATTTAGACAATTTTTCTGTCGTTGTTGTCATAATAACAGTTGTTGTTTGCGTTGATGTTGCAATCGTTGTCGAAACTGTTGTAGCTGTAGCCAATGAAGTTGTTGTTACAGTTATTGTAGTTGGCGTTGTTGTTTCTACAGTAGTAACTGTTGGCGTAGATTTAGACAACATTTCTGTCGTTGTTGTCATAATAACAGTTGTTGTTTGCGTTGATGTTGCAATCGTTGTCGAAACTGTTGTAGCTGTAGCCAATGAAGTTGTTGTTACAGTTATTGTAGTTGGCGTTGTTGTTTCTACAGTAGTAACTGTTGGCGTAGATTTAGACAACATTTCTGTCGTTGTTGTCATAATAACAGTTGTTGTTTGCGTTGATGTTGCAATCGTTGTCGAAACTGTTGTAGCTGTAGCCAATGAAGTTGTTGTTACAGAAATTGTAGTTGGCGTTGTTGTTTCTACAGTAGTAACTGTTGGCGTAGATTTAGACAACATTTCTGTCGTTGTTGTCATAATAACAGTTGTTGTTTGCGTTGATGTTGCAATCGTTGTCGAAACTGTTGTAGCTGTAGCCAATGAAGTTGTTGTTACAGTTATTGTAGTTGGCGTTGTTGTTTCTACAATAGTAACTGTTGGCGTAGATTTAGACAACATTTCTGTCGTTGTTGTCATAATAACAGTTGTTGTTTGCGTTGATGTTGCAATCGTTGTCGAAACTGTTGTAGCTGTAGCCAATGAAGTTGTTGTTACAGTTATTGTAGTTGGCGTTGTTGTTTCTACAGTAGTAACTGTTGGCGTAGATTTAGACAACATTTCTGTCGTTGTTGTCATAATAACAGTTGTTGTTTGCGTTGATGTTGCAATCGTTGTCGAAACTGTTGTAGCTGTAGCCAATAAAGTTGTTGTTACAGTTATTGTAGTTGGCGTTGTTGTTTCTACAGTAGTAACTGTTGGCGTAGATTTAGACAACATTTCTGTCGTTGTTGTCATAATAACAGTTGTTGTTTGCGTTGATGTTGCAATCGTTGTCGAAACTGTTGTAGCTGTAGCCAATAAAGTTGTTGTTACAGTTATTGTAGTTGGCGTTGTTGTTTCTACAGTAGTAACTGTTGGCGTAGATTTAGACAACATTTCTGTCGTTGTTGTCATAATAACAGTTGTTGTTTGCGTTGATGTTGCAATCGTTGTCGAAACTGTTGTAGCTGTAGCCAATAAAGTTGTTGTTACAGAAATTGTAGTTGGCGTTGTTGTTTCTACAGTAGTAACTGTTGGCGTAGATTTAGACAACATTTCTGTCGTTGTTGTCATAATAACAGTTGTTGTTTGCGTTGATGTTGCAATCGTTGTCGAAACTGTTGTAGCTGTAGCCAATAAAGTTGTTGTTACAGTTATTGTAGTTGGCGTTGTTGTTTCTACAGTAGTAACTGTTGGCGTAGATTTAGACAACATTTCTGTCGTTGTTGTCATAATAACAGTTGTTGTTTGCGTTGATGTTGCAATCGTTGTCGAAACTGTTGTAGCTGTAGCCAATGAAGTTGTTGTTACAGTTATTGTAGTTGGCGTTGTTGTTTCTACAGTAGTAACTGTTGGCGTAGATTTAGACAACATTTCTGTCGTTGTTGTCATAATAACAGTTGTTGTTTGCGTTGATGTTGCAATCGTTGTCGAAACTGTTGTAGCTGTAGCCAATAAAGTTGTTGTTACAGTTATTGTAGTTGGCGTTGTTGTTTCTACAGTAGTAACTGTTGGCGTAGATTTAGACAACATTTCTGTCGTTGTTGTCATAATAACAGTTGTTGTTTGCGTTGATGTTGCAATCGTTGTCGAAACTGTTGTAGCTGTAGCCAATAAAGTTGTTGTTACAGTTATTGTAGTTGGCGTTGTTGTTTCTACAGTAGTAACTGTTGGCGTAGATTTAGACAACATTTCTGTTGTTGTTGTCATAATAACAGTTGTTGTTTGCGTTGATGTTGCAATCGTTGTCGAAACTGTTGTAGCTGTAGCCAATAAAGTTGTTGTTACAGTTATTGTAGTTGGCGTTGTTGTTTCTACAGTAGTAACTGTTGGCGTAGATTTAGACAACATTTCTGTCGTTGTTGTCATAATAACAGTTGTTGTTTGCGTTGATGTTGCAATCGTTGTCGAAACTGTTGTAGCTGTAGCCAATGAAGTTGTTGTTACAGTTATTGTAGTTGGCGTTGTTGTTTCTACAGTAGTAACTGTTGGCGTAGATTTAGACAACATTTCTGTCGTTGTTGTCATAATAACAGTTGTTGTTTGCGTTGATGTTGCAATCGTTGTCGAAACTGTTGTAGCTGTAGCCAATGAAGTTGTTGTTACAGAAATTGTAGTTGGCGTTGTTGTTTCTACAGTAGTAACTGTTGGCGTAGATTTAGACAACATTTCTGTCGTTGTTGTCATAATAACAGTTGTTGTTTGCGTTGATGTTGCAATCGTTGTCGAAACTGTTGTAGCTGTAGCCAATGAAGTTGTTGTTACAGTTATTGTAGTTGGCGTTGTTGTTTCTACAGTAGTAACTGTTGGCGTAGATTTAGACAACATTTCTGTCGTTGTTGTCATAATAACAGTTGTTGTTTGCGTTGATGTTGCAATCGTTGTCGAAACTGTTGTAGCTGTAGCCAATAAAGTTGTTGTTACAGTTATTGTAGTTGGCGTTGTTGTTTCTACAGTAGTAACTGTTGGCGTAGATTTAGACAACATTTCTGTCGTTGTTGTCATAATAACAGTTGTTGTTTGCGTTGATGTTGCAATCGTTGTCGAAACTGTTGTAGCTGTAGCCAATAAAGTTGTTGTTACAGTTATTGTAGTTGGCGTTGTTGTTTCTACAGTAGTAACTGTTGGCGTAGATTTAGACAACATTTCTGTCGTTGTTGTCATAATAACAGTTGTTGTTTGCGTTGATGTTGCAATCGTTGTCGAAACTGTTGTAGCTGTAGCCAATAAAGTTGTTGTTACAGAAATTGTAGTTGGCGTTGTTGTTTCTACAGTAGTAACTGTTGGCGTAGATTTAGACAACATTTCTGTCGTTGTTGTCATAATAACAGTTGTTGTTTGCGTTGATGTTGCAATCGTTGTCGAAACTGTTGTAGCTGTAGCCAATAAAGTTGTTGTTACAGTTATTGTAGTTGGCGTTGTTGTTTCTACAGTAGTAACTGTTGGCGTAGATTTAGACAACATTTCTGTCGTTGTTGTCATAATAACAGTTGTTGTTTGCGTTGATGTTGCAATCGTTGTCGAAACTGTTGTAGCTGTAGCCAATGAAGTTGTTGTTACAGTTATTGTAGTTGGCGTTGTTGTTTCTACAGTAGTAACTGTTGGCGTAGATTTAGACAACATTTCTGTCGTTGTTGTCATAATAACAGTTGTTGTTTGCGTTGATGTTGCAATCGTTGTCGAAACTGTTGTAGCTGTAGCCAATAAAGTTGTTGTTACAGTTATTGTAGTTGGCGTTGTTGTTTCTACAGTAGTAACTGTTGGCGTAGATTTAGACAACATTTCTGTCGTTGTTGTCATAATAACAGTTGTTGTTTGCGTTGATGTTGCAATCGTTGTCGAAACTGTTGTAGCTGTAGCCAATAAAGTTGTTGTTACAGTTATTGTAGTTGGCGTTGTTGTTTCTACAGTAGTAACTGTTGGCGTAGATTTAGACAACATTTCTGTTGTTGTTGTCATAATAACAGTTGTTGTTTGCGTTGATGTTGCAATCGTTGTCGAAACTGTTGTAGCTGTAGCCAATAAAGTTGTTGTTACAGTTATTGTAGTTGGCGTTGTTGTTTCTACAGTAGTAACTGTTGGCGTAGATTTAGACAACATTTCTGTCGTTGTTGTCATAATAACAGTTGTTGTTTGCGTTGATGTTGCAATCGTTGTCGAAACTGTTGTAGCTGTAGCCAATGAAGTTGTTGTTACAGTTATTGTAGTTGGCGTTGTTGTTTCTACAGTAGTAACTGTTGGCGTAGATTTAGACAACATTTCTGTCGTTGTTGTCATAATAACAGTTGTTGTTTGCGTTGATGTTGCAATCGTTGTCGAAACTGTTGTAGCTGTAGCCAATAAAGTTGTTGTTACAGAAATTGTAGTTGGCGTTGTTGTTTCTACAGTAGTAACTGTTGGCGTAGATTTAGACAACATTTCTGTCGTTGTTGTCATAATAACAGTTGTTGTTTGCGTTGATGTTGCAATCGTTGTCGAAACTGTTGTAGCTGTAGCCAATGAAGTTGTTGTTACAGTTATTGTAGTTGGCGTTGTTGTTTCTACAGTAGTAACTGTTGGCGTAGATTTAGACAACATTTCTGTCGTTGTTGTCATAATAACAGTTGTTGTTTGCGTTGATGTTGCAATCGTTGTCGAAACTGTTGTAGCTGTAGCCAATAAAGTTGTTGTTACAGTTATTGTAGTTGGCGTTGTTGTTTCTACAGTAGTAACTGTTGGCGTAGATTTAGACAACATTTCTGTCGTTGTTGTCATAATAACAGTTGTTGTTTGCGTTGATGTTGCAATCGTTGTCGAAACTGTTGTAGCTGTAGCCAATAAAGTTGTTGTTACAGTTATTGTAGTTGGCGTTGTTGTTTCTACAGTAGTAACAGTTGGCGTAGATTTAGACAACATTTCTGTCGTTGTTGTCATAATAACAGTTGTTGTTTGCGTTGATGTTGCAATCGTTGTCGAAACTGTTGTAGCTGTAGCCAATGAAGTTGTTGTTACAGAAATTGTAGTTGGCGTTGTTGTTTCTACAGTAGTAACTGTTGGCGTAGATTTAGACAACATTTCTGTCGTTGTTGTCATAATAACAGTTGTTGTTTGCGTTGATGTTGCAATCGTTGTCGAAACTGTTGTAGCTGTAGCCAATGAAGTTGTTGTTACAGTTATTGTAGTTGGCGTTGTTGTTTCTACAGTAGTAACTGTTGGCGTAGATTTAGACAACATTTCTGTCGTTGTTGTCATAATAACAGTTGTTGTTTGCGTTGATGTTGCAATCGTTGTCGAAACTGTTGTAGCTGTAGCCAATAAAGTTGTTGTTACAGTTATTGTAGTTGGCGTTGTTGTTTCTACAGTAGTAACTGTTGGCGTAGATTTAGACAACATTTCTGTTGTTGTTGTCATAATAACAGTTGTTGTTTGCGTTGATGTTGCAATCGTTGTCGAAACTGTTGTAGCTGTAGCCAATAAAGTTGTTGTTACAGTTATTGTAGTTGGCGTTGTTGTTTCTACAGTAGTAACTGTTGGCGTAGATTTAGACAACATTTCTGTCGTTGTTGTCATAATAACAGTTGTTGTTTGCGTTGATGTTGCAATCGTTGTCGAAACTGTTGTAGCTGTAGCCAATGAAGTTGTTGTTACAGTTATTGTAGTTGGCGTTGTTGTTTCTACAGTAGTAACTGTTGGCGTAGATTTAGACAACATTTCTGTCGTTGTTGTCATAATAACAGTTGTTGTTTGCGTTGATGTTGCAATCGTTGTCGAAACTGTTGTAGCTGTAGCCAATGAAGTTGTTGTTACAGTTATTGTAGTTGGCGTTGTTGTTTCTACAGTAGTAACTGTTGGCGTAGATTTAGACAACATTTCTGTCGTTGTTGTCATAATAACAGTTGTTGTTTGCGTTGATGTTGCAATCGTTGTCGAAACTGTTGTAGCTGTAGCCAATGAAGTTGTTGTTACAGTTATTGTAGTTGGCGTTGTTGTTTCTACAGTAGTAACTGTTGGCGTAGATTTAGACAACATTTCTGTCGTTGTTGTCATAATAACAGTTGTTGTTTGCGTTGATGTTGCAATCGTTGTCGAAACTGTTGTAGCTGTAGCCAATAAAGTTGTTGTTACAGTTATTGTAGTTGGCGTTGTTGTTTCTACAGTAGTAACTGTTGGCGTAGATTTAGACAACATTTCTGTCGTTGTTGTCATAATAACAGTTGTTGTTTGCGTTGATGTTGCAATCGTTGTCGAAACTGTTGTAGCTGTAGCCAATAAAGTTGTTGTTACAGTTATTGTAGTTGGCGTTGTTGTTTCTACAGTAGTAACAGTTGGCGTAGATTTAGACAACATTTCTGTCGTTGTTGTCATAATAACAGTTGTTGTTTGCGTTGATGTTGCAATCGTTGTCGAAACTGTTGTAGCTGTAGCCAATGAAGTTGTTGTTACAGTTATTGTAGTTGGCGTTGTTGTTTCTACAGTAGTAACTGTTGGCGTAGATTTAGACAACATTTCTGTCGTTGTTGTCATAATAACAGTTGTTGTTTGCGTTGATGTTGCAATCGTTGTCGAAACTGTTGTAGCTGTAGCCAATGAAGTTGTTGTTACAGTTATTGTAGTTGGCGTTGTTGTTTCTACAGTAGTAACTGTTGGCGTAGATTTAGACAACATTTCTGTCGTTGTTGTCATAATAACAGTTGTTGTTTGCGTTGATGTTGCAATCGTTGTCGAAACTGTTGTAGCTGTAACCAATGAAGTTGTTGTTACAGAAATTGTAGTTGGCGTTGTTGTTTCTACAGTAGTAACTGTTGGCGTAGATTTAGACAACATTTCTGTCGTTGTTGTCATAATAACAGTTGTTGTTTGCGTTGATGTTGCAATCGTTGTCGAAACTGTTGTAGCTGTAGCCAATGAAGTTGTTGTTACAGTTATTGTAGTTGGCGTTGTTGTTTCTACAGTAGTAACTGTTGGCGTAGATTTAGACAACATTTCTGTCGTTGTTGTCATAACAACAGTTGTTGTTTGCGTTGATGTTGCAATCGTTGTCGAAACTGTTGTAGCTGTAGCCAATAAAGTTGTTGTTACAGTTATTGTAGTTGGCGTTGTTGTTTCTACAGTAGTAACTGTTGGCGTAGATTTAGACAACATTTCTGTCGTTGTTGTCATAATAACAGTTGTTGTTTGCGTTGATGTTGCAATCGTTGTCGAAACTGTTGTAGCTGTAGCCAATGAAGTTGTTGTTACAGTTATTGTAGTTGGCGTTGTTGTTTCTACAGTAGTAACTGTTGGCGTAGATTTAGACAACATTTCTGTCGTTGTTGTCATAATAACAGTTGTTGTTTGCGTTGATGTTGCAATCGTTGTCGAAACTGTTGTAGCTGTAGCCAATGAAGTTGTTGTTACAGTTATTGTAGTTGGCGTTGTTGTTTCTACAGTAGTAACTGTTGGCGTAGATTTAGACAACATTTCTGTCGTTGTTGTCATAATAACAGTTGTTGTTTGCGTTGATGTTGCAATCGTTGTCGAAACTGTTGTAGCTGTAGCCAATAAAGTTGTTGTTACAGAAATTGTAGTTGGCGTTGTTGTTTCTACAGTAGTAACTGTTGGCGTAGATTTAGACAACATTTCTGTCGTTGTTGTCATAATAACAGTTGTTGTTTGCGTTGATGTTGCAATCGTTGTCGAAACTGTTGTAGCTGTAGCCAATGAAGTTGTTGTTACAGTTATTGTAGTTGGCGTTGTTGTTTCTACAGTAGTAACTGTTGGCGTAGATTTAGACAACATTTCTGTCGTTGTTGTCATAATAACAGTTGTTGTTTGCGTTGATGTTGCAATCGTTGTCGAAACTGTTGTAGCTGTAGCCAATGAAGTTGTTCTTACAGTTATTGTAGTTGGCGTTGTTGTTTCTACAGTAGTAACTGTTGGCGTAGATTTAGACATCATTTCTGTCGTTGTTGTCATAATAACAGTTGTTGTTTGCGTTGATGTTGCAATCGTTGTCGAAACTGTTGTAGCTGTAGCCAATAAAGTTGTTGTTACAGTTATTGTAGTTGGCGTTGTTGTTTCTACAGTAGTAACTGTTGGCGTAGATTTAGACAACATTTCTGTCGTTGTTGTCATAATAACAGTTGTTGTTTGCGTTGATGTTGCAATCGTTGTCGAAACTGTTGTAGCTGTAGCCAATGAAGTTGTTGTTACAGAAATTGTAGTTGGCGTTGTTGTTTCTACAGTAGTAACTGTTGGCGTAGATTTAGACAACATTTCTGTCGTTGTTGTCATAATAACAGTTGTTGTTTGCGTTGATGTTGCAATCGTTGTCGAAACTGTTGTAGCTGTAGCCAATAAAGTTGTTGTTACAGAAATTGTAGTTGGCGTTGTTGTTTCTACAGTAGTAACTGTTGGCGTAGATTTAGACAACATTTCTGTCGTTGTTGTCATAATAACAGTTGTTGTTTGCGTTGATGTTGCAATCGTTGTCGAAACTGTTGTAGCTGTAGCCAATAAAGTTGTTGTTACAGTTATTGTAGTTGGCGTTGTTGTTTCTACAGTAGTAACTGTTGGCGTAGATTTAGACAACATTTCTGTCGTTGTTGTCATAATAACAGTTGTTGTTTGCGTTGATGTTGCAATCGTTGTCGAAACTGTTGTAGCTGTAGCCAATGAAGTTGTTGTTACAGTTATTGTAGTTGGCGTTGTTGTTTCTACAGTAGTAACTGTTGGCGTAGATTTAGACAACATTTCTGTCGTTGTTGTCATAATAACAGTTGTTGTTTGCGTTGATGTTGCAATCGTTGTCGAAACTGTTGTAGCTGTAGCCAATAAAGTTGTTGTTACAGTTATTGTAGTTGGCGTTGTTGTTTCTACAGTAGTAACTGTTGGCGTAGATTTAGACATCATTTCTGTCGTTGTTGTCATAATAACAGTTGTTGTTTGCGTTGATGTTGCAATCGTTGTCGAAACTGTTGTAGCTGTAGCCAATAAAGTTGTTGTTACAGTTATTGTAGTTGGCGTTGTTGTTTCTACAGTAGTAACTGTTGGCGTAGATTTAGACAACATTTCTGTCGTTGTTGTCATAATAACAGTTGTTGTTTGCGTTGATGTTGCAATCGTTGTCGAAACTGTTGTAGCTGTAGCCAATGAAGTTGTTGTTACAGTTATTGTAGTTGGCGTTGTTGTTTCTACAGTAGTAACTGTTGGCGTAGATTTAGACAACATTTCTGTCGTTGTTGTCATAATAACAGTTGTTGTTTGCGTTGATGTTGCAATCGTTGTCGAAACTGTTGTAGCTGTAGCCAATAAAGTTGTTGTTACAGTTATTGTAGTTGGCGTTGTTGTTTCTACAGTAGTAACTGTTGGCGTAGATTTAGACAACATTTCTGTCGTTGTTGTCATAATAACAGTTGTTGTTTGCGTTGATGTTGCAATCGTTGTCGAAACTGTTGTAGCTGTAGCCAATGAAGTTGTTGTTACAGTTATTGTAGTTGGCGTTGTTGTTTCTACAGTAGTAACTGTTGGCGTAGATTTAGACAACTTTTCTGTCGTTGTTGTCATAATAACAGTTGTTGTTTGCGTTGATGTTGCAATCGTTGTCGAAACTGTTGTAGCTGTAGCCAATGAAGTTGTTGTTACAGAAATTGTAGTTGGCGTTGTTGTTTCTACAGTAGTAACTGTCGGCGTAGATTTAGACAACATTTCTGTCGTTGTTGTCATAATAACTGTTGTTGTTTGCGTTGATGTTGCAATCGTTGTCGAAACTGTTGTAGCTGTAGCCAATGAAGTTGTTGTTACAGAAATTGTAGTTGGCGTTGTTGTTTCTACAGTAGTAACTGTTGGCGTAGATTTAGACAACATTTCTGTCGTTGTTGTCATAATAACAGTTGTTGTTTGCGTTGATGTTGCAATCGTTGTCGAAACTGTTGTAGCTGTAGCCAATGAAGTTGTTGTTACAGAAATTGTAGTTGGCGTTGTTGTTTCTACAGTAGTAACTGTTGGCGTAGATTTAGACAACATTTCTGTCGTTGTTGTCATAATAACAGTTGTTGTTTGCGTTGATGTTGCAATCGTTGTCGAAACTGTTGTAGCTGTAGCCAATGAAGTTGTTGTTACAGAAATTGTAGTTGGCGTTGTTGTTTCTACAGTAGTAACTGTTGGCGTAGATTTAGACAACATTTCTGTCGTTGTTGTCATAATAACAGTTGTTGTTTGCGTTGATGTTGCAATCGTTGTCGAAACTGTTGTAGCTGTAGCCAATGAAGTTGTTGTTACAGAAATTGTAGTTGGCGTTGTTGTTTCTACAGTAGTAACTGTCGGCGTAGATTTAGACAACATTTCTGTCGTTGTTGTCATAATAACAGTTGTTGTTTGCGTTGATGTTGCAATCGTTGTCGAAACTGTTGTAGCTGTAGCCAATGAAGTTGTTGTTACAGAAATTGTAGTTGGCGTTGTTGTTTCTACAGTAGTAACTGTTGGCGTAGATTTAGACAACATTTCTGTCGTTGTTGTCATAATAACAGTTGTTGTTTGCGTTGATGTTGCAATCGTTGTCGAAACTGTTGTAGCTGTAGCCAATAAAGTTGTTGTTACAGTTATTGTAGTTGGCGTTGTTGTTTCTACAGTAGTAACTGTTGGCGTAGATTTAGACAACATTTCTGTCGTTGTTGTCATAATAACAGTTGTTGTTTGCGTTGATGTTGCAATCGTTGTCGAAACTGTTGTAGCTGTAGCCAATGAAGTTGTTGTTACAGTTATTGTAGTTGGCGTTGTTGTTTCTACAGTAGTAACTGTTGGCGTAGATTTAGACAACATTTCTGTCGTTGTTGTCATAATAACAGTTGTTGTTTGCGTTGATGTTGCAATCGTTGTCGAAACTGTTGTAGCTGTAGCCAATGAAGTTGTTGTTACAGTTATTGTAGTTGGCGTTGTTGTTTCTACAGTAGTAACTGTTGGCGTAAATTTAGACAACATTTCTGTCGTTGTTGTCATAATAACAGTTGTTGTTTGCGTTGATGTTGCAATCGTTGTCGAAACTGTTGTAGCTGTAGCCAATGAAGTTGTTGTTACAGTTATTGTAGTTGGCGTTGTTGTTTCTACAGTAGTAACTGTTGGCGTAGATTTAGACAACATTTCTATCGTTAATGTCATAATAACAGTTGTTGTTTGCGTTGATGTTGCAATCGTTGTCGAAACTGTTGTAGCTGTAGCCAATGAAGTTGTTGTTACAGAAATTGTAGTTGGCGTTGTTGTTTCTACAGTAGTAACTGTTGGCGTAGATTTAGACAACATTTCTATCGTTGTTGTCATAATAACAGTTGTTGTTTGCGTTGATGTTGCAATCGTTGTCGAAACTGTTGTAGCTGTAGCCAATGAAGTTGTTGTTACAGAAATTGTAGTTGGCGTTGTTGTTTCTACAGTAGTAACTGTTGGCGTAGATTTAGACAACTTTTCTGTCGTTGTTGTCATAATAACAGTTGTTGTTTGCGTTGATGTTGCAATCGTTGTCGAAACTGTTGTAGCTGTAGCCAATGAAGTTGTTGTTACAGTTATTGTAGTTGGCGTTGTTGTTTCTACAGTAGTAACTGTTGGCGTAGATTTAGACAACATTTCTGTCGTTGTTGTCATAATAACAGTTGTTGTTTGCGTTGATGTTGCAATCGTTGTCGAAACTGTTGTAGCTGTAGCCAATGAAGTTGTTGTTACAGTTATTGTAGTTGGCGTTGTTGTTTCTACAGTAGTAACTGTTGGCGTAGATTTAGACAACATTTCTGTCGTTGTTGTCATAATAACAGTTGTTGTTTGCGTTGATGTTGCAATCGTTGTCGAAACTGTTGTAGCTGTAGCCAATGAAGTTGTTGTTACAGAAATTGTAGTTGGCGTTGTTGTTTCTACAGTAGTAACTGTTGGCGTAGATTTAGACAACATTTCTGTCGTTGTTGTCATAATAACAGTTGTTGTTTGCGTTGATGTTGCAATCGTTGTCGAAACTGTTGTAGCTGTAGCCAATGAAGTTGTTCTTACAGTTATTGTAGTTGGCGTTGTTGTTTCTACAGTAGTAACTGTTGGCGTAGATTTAGACAACATTTCTGTCGTTGTTGTCATAATAACAGTTGTTGTTTGCGTTGATGTTGCAATCGTTGTCGAAACTGTTGTAGCTGTAGCCAATGAAGTTGTTGTTACAGTTATTGTAGTTGGCGTTGTTGTTTCTACAGTAGTAACTGTTGGCGTAGATTTAGACAACATTTCTGTCGTTGTTGTCATAATAACAGTTGTTGTTTGCGTTGATGTTGCAATCGTTGTCGAAACTGTTGTAGCTGTAGCCAATGAAGTTGTTGTTACAGAAATTGTAGTTGGCGTTGTTGTTTCTACAGTAGTAACTGTTGGCGTAGATTTAGACAACATTTCTGTCGTTGTTGTCATAATAACAGTTGTTGTTTGCGTTGATGTTGCAATCGTTGTCGAAACTGTTGTAGCTGTAGCCAATGAAGTTGTTGTTACAGAAATTGTAGTTGGCGTTGTTGTTTCTACAGTAGTAACTGTTGGCGTAGATTTAGACAACATTTCTGTCGTTGTTGTCATAATAACAGTTGTTGTTTGCGTTGATGTTGCAATCGTTGTCGAAACTGTTGTAGCTGTAGCCAATGAAGTTGTTCTTACAGTTATTGTAGTTGGCGTTGTTGTTTCTACAGTAGTAACTGTTGGCGTAGATTTAGACAACATTTCTGTCGTTGTTGTCATAATAACAGTTGTTGTTTGCGTTGATGTTGCAATCGTTGTCGAAACTGTTGTAGCTGTAGCCAATGAAGTTGTTGTTACAGAAATTGTAGTTGGCGTTGTTGTTTCTACAGTAGTAACTGTTGGCGTAAATTTAGACAACATTTCTGTCGTTGTTGTCATAATAACAGTTGTTGTTTGCGTTGATGTTGCAATCGTTGTCGAAACTGTTGTAGCTGTAGCCAATGAAGTTGTTGTTACAGTTATTGTAGTTGGCGTTGTTGTTTCTACAGTAGTAACTGTTGGCGTAGATTTAGACAACATTTCTGTCGTTGTTGTCATAATAACAGTTGTTGTTTGCGTTAATGTTGCAATCGTTGTCGAAACTGTTGTAGCTGTAGCCAATGAAGTTGTTGTTACAGTTATTGTAGTTGGCGTTGTTGTTTCTACAGTAGTAACTGTTGGCGTAGATTTAGACAACATTTCTGTCGTTGTTGTCATAATAACAGTTGTTGTTTGCGTTAATGTTGCAATCGTTGTCGAAACTGTTGTAGCTGTAGCCAATGAAGTTGTTGTTACAGAAATTGTAGTTGGCGTTGTTGTTTCTACAGTAGTAACTGTTGGCGTAGATTTAGACAACATTTCTGTCGTTGTTGTCATAATAACAGTTGTTGTTTGCGTTGATGTTGCAATCGTTGTCGAAACTGTTGTAGCTGTAGCCAATGAAGTTGTTGTTACAGAAATTGTAGTTGGCGTTGTTGTTTCTACAGTAGTAACTGTTGGCGTAGATTTAGACAACATTTCTGTCGTTGTTGTCATAATAACAGTTGTTGTTTGCGTTGATGTTGCAATCGTTGTCGAAACTGTTGTAGCTGTAGCCAATGAAGTTGTTGTTACAGTTATTGTAGTTGGCGTTGTTGTTTCTACAGTAGTAACTGTCGGCGTAGATTTAGACAACATTTCTGTCGTTGTTGTCATAATAACAGTTGTTGTTTGCGTTGATGTTGCAATCGTTGTCGAAACTGTTGTAGCTGTAGCCAATGAAGTTGTTGTTACAGTTATTGTAGTTGGCGTTGTTGTTTCTACAGTAGTAACTGTTGGCGTAGATTTAGACAACATTTCTATCGTTGTTGTCATAATAACAGTTGTTGTTTGCGTTGATGTTGCAATCGTTGTCGAAACTGTTGTAGCTGTAGCCAATGAAGTTGTTGTTACAGTTATTGTAGTTGGCGTTGTTGTTTCTACAGTAGTAACTGTTGGCGTAGATTTAGACAACATTTCTGTCGTTGTTGTCATAATAACAGTTGTTGTTTGCGTTGATGTTGCAATCGTTGTCGAAACTGTTGTAGCTGTAGCCAATGAAGTTGTTGTTACAGTTATTGTAGTTGGCGTTGTTGTTTCTACAGTAGTAACTGTTGGCGTAGATTTAGACAACATTTCTGTCGTTGTTGTCATAATAACAGTTGTTGTTTGCGTTGATGTTGCAATCGTTGTCGAAACTGTTGTAGCTGTAGCCAATAAAGTTGTTGTTACAGTTATTGTAGTTGGCGTTGTTGTTTCTACAGTAGTAACTGTTGGCGTAGATTTAGACAACATTTCTGTCGTTGTTGTCATAATAACAGTTGTTGTTTGCGTTGATGTTGCAATCGTTGTCGAAACTGTTGTAGCTGTAGCCAATGAAGTTGTTGTTACAGTTATTGTAGTTGGCGTTGTTGTTTCTACAGTAGTAACTGTTGGCGTAGATTTAGACAACATTTCTGTCGTTGTTGTCATAATAACAGTTGTTGTTTGCGTTGATGTTGCAATCGTTGTCGAAACTGTTGTAGCTGTAGCCAATGAAGTTGTTCTTACAGTTATTGTAGTTGGCGTTGTTGTTTCTACAGTAGTAACTGTTGGCGTAGATTTAGACATCATTTCTGTCGTTGTTGTCATAATAACAGTTGTTGTTTGCGTTGATGTTGCAATCGTTGTCGAAACTGTTGTAGCTGTAGCCAATAAAGTTGTTGTTACAGTTATTGTAGTTGGCGTTGTTGTTTCTACAGTAGTAACTGTTGGCGTAGATTTAGACAACATTTCTGTCGTTGTTGTCATAATAACAGTTGTTGTTTGCGTTGATGTTGCAATCGTTGTCGAAACTGTTGTAGCTGTAGCCAATGAAGTTGTTGTTACAGTTATTGTAGTTGGCGTTGTTGTTTCTACAGTAGTAACTGTTGGCGTAGATTTAGACAACATTTCTGTCGTTGTTGTCATAATAACAGTTGTTGTTTGCGTTGATGTTGCAATCGTTGTCGAAACTGTTGTAGCTGTAGCCAATGAAGTTGTTGTTACAGTTATTGTAGTTGGCGTTGTTGTTTCTACAGTAGTAACTGTTGGCGTAGATTTAGACAACATTTCTGTCGTTGTTGTCATAATAACAGTTGTTGTTTGCGTTGATGTTGCAATCGTTGTCGAAACTGTTGTAGCTGTAGCCAATAAAGTTGTTGTTACAGTTATTGTAGTTGGCGTTGTTGTTTCTACAGTAGTAACTGTTGGCGTAGATTTAGACAACATTTCTGTCGTTGTTGTCATAATAACAGTTGTTGTTTGCGTTGATGTTGCAATCGTTGTCGAAACTGTTGTAGCTGTAGCCAATGAAGTTGTTGTTACAGAAATTGTAGTTGGCGTTGTTGTTTCTACAGTAGTAACTGTTGGCGTAGATTTAGACAACATTTCTGTCGTTGTTGTCATAATAACAGTTGTTGTTTGCGTTGATGTTGCAATCGTTGTCGAAACTGTTGTAGCTGTAGCCAATGAAGTTGTTGTTACAGTTATTGTAGTTGGCGTTGTTGTTTCTACAGTAGTAACTGTCGGCGTAGATTTAGACAACATTTCTGTCGTTGTTGTCATAATAACAGTTGTTGTTTGCGTTGATGTTGCAATCGTTGTCGAAACTGTTGTAGCTGTAGCCAATGAAGTTGTTGTTACAGTTATTGTAGTTGGCGTTGTTGTTTCTACAGTAGTAACTGTTGGCGTAGATTTAGACAACATTTCTATCGTTGTTGTCATAATAACAGTTGTTGTTTGCGTTGATGTTGCAATCGTTGTCGAAACTGTTGTAGCTGTAGCCAATGAAGTTGTTGTTACAGTTATTGTAGTTGGCGTTGTTGTTTCTACAGTAGTAACTGTTGGCGTAGATTTAGACAACATTTCTGTCGTTGTTGTCATAATAACAGTTGTTGTTTGCGTTGATGTTGCAATCGTTGTCGAAACTGTTGTAGCTGTAGCCAATGAAGTTGTTGTTACAGTTATTGTAGTTGGCGTTGTTGTTTCTACAGTAGTAACTGTTGGCGTAGATTTAGACAACATTTCTATCGTTGTTGTCATAATAACAGTTGTTGTTTGCGTTGATGTTGCAATCGTTGTCGAAACTGTTGTAGCTGTAGCCAATGAAGTTGTTGTTACAGTTATTGTAGTTGGCGTTGTTGTTTCTACAGTAGTAACTGTTGGCGTAGATTTAGACAACATTTCTGTCGTTGTTGTCATAATAACAGTTGTTGTTTGCGTTGATGTTGCAATCGTTGTCGAAACTGTTGTAGCTGTAGCCAATGAAGTTGTTGTTACAGTTATTGTAGTTGGCGTTGTTGTTTCTACAGTAGTAACTGTTGGCGTAGATTTAGACAACATTTCTGTCGTTGTTGTCATAATAACAGTTGTTGTTTGCGTTGATGTTGCAATCGTTGTCGAAACTGTTGTAGCTGTAGCCAATGAAGTTGTTGTTACAGTTATTGTAGTTGGCGTTGTTGTTTCTACAGTAGTAACTGTTGGCGTAGATTTAGACAACATTTCTGTCGTTGTTGTCATAATAACAGTTGTTGTTTGCGTTGATGTTGCAATCGTTGTCGAAACTGTTGTAGCTGTAGCCAATGAAGTTGTTGTTACAGTTATTGTAGTTGGCGTTGTTGTTTCTACAGTAGTAACTGTTGGCGTAGATTTAGACAACATTTCTGTCGTTGTTGTCATAATAACAGTTGTTGTTTGCGTTGATGTTGCAATCGTTGTCGAAACTGTTGTAGCTGTAGCCAATGAAGTTGTTGTTACAGTTATTGTAGTTGGCGTTGTTGTTTCTACAGTAGTAACTGTTGGCGTAGATTTAGACAACATTTCTGTCGTTGTTGTCATAATAACAGTTGTTGTTTGCGTTGATGTTGCAATCGTTGTCGAAACTGTTGTAGCTGTAGCCAATGAAGTTGTTGTTACAGAAATTGTAGTTGGCGTTGTTGTTTCTACAGTAGTAACTGTTGGCGTAGATTTAGACAACATTTCTGTCGTTGTTGTCATAATAACAGTTGTTGTTTGCGTTGATGTTGCAATCGTTGTCGAAACTGTTGTAGCTGTAGCCAATGAAGTTGTTGTTACAGTTATTGTAGTTGGCGTTGTTGTTTCTACAGTAGTAACTGTTGGCGTAGATTTAGACAACATTTCTGTCGTTGTTGTCATAATAACAGTTGTTGTTTGCGTTAATGTTGCAATCGTTGTCGAAACTGTTGTAGCTGTAGCCAATGAAGTTGTTGTTACAGAAATTGTAGTTGGCGTTGTTGTTTCTACAGTAGTAACTGTTGGCGTAGATTTAGACAACATTTCTGTCGTTGTTGTCATAATAACAGTTGTTGTTTGCGTTGATGTTGCAATCGTTGTCGAAACTGTTGTAGCTGTAGCCAATGAAGTTGTTGTTACAGAAATTGTAGTTGGCGTTGTTGTTTCTACAGTAGTAACTGTTGGCGTAGATTTAGACAACATTTCTGTCGTTGTTGTCATAATAACAGTTGTTGTTTGCGTTGATGTTGCAATCGTTGTCGAAACTGTTGTAGCTGTAGCCAATGAAGTTGTTGTTACAGTTATTGTAGTTGGCGTTGTTGTTTCTACAGTAGTAACTGTCGGCGTAGATTTAGACAACATTTCTGTCGTTGTTGTCATAATAACAGTTGTTGTTTGCGTTGATGTTGCAATCGTTGTCGAAACTGTTGTAGCTGTAGCCAATGAAGTTGTTGTTACAGTTATTGTAGTTGGCGTTGTTGTTTCTACAGTAGTAACTGTTGGCGTAGATTTAGACAACATTTCTATCGTTGTTGTCATAATAACAGTTGTTGTTTGCGTTGATGTTGCAATCGTTGTCGAAACTGTTGTAGCTGTAGCCAATGAAGTTGTTGTTACAGTTATTGTAGTTGGCGTTGTTGTTTCTACAGTAGTAACTGTTGGCGTAGATTTAGACAACATTTCTGTCGTTGTTGTCATAATAACAGTTGTTGTTTGCGTTGATGTTGCAATCGTTGTCGAAACTGTTGTAGCTGTAGCCAATGAAGTTGTTGTTACAGAAATTGTAGTTGGCGTTGTTGTTTCTACAGTAGTAACTGTTGGCGTAGATTTAGACAACATTTCTGTCGTTGTTGTCATAATAACAGTTGTTGTTTGCGTTGATGTTGCAATCGTTGTCGAAACTGTTGTAGCTGTAGCCAATGAAGTTGTTGTTACAGTTATTGTAGTTGGCGTTGTTGTTTCTACAGTAGTAACTGTTGGCGTAGATTTAGACAACATTTCTGTCGTTGTTGTCATAATAACAGTTGTTGTTTGCGTTAATGTTGCAATCGTTGTCGAAACTGTTGTAGCTGTAGCCAATGAAGTTGTTGTTACAGAAATTGTAGTTGGCGTTGTTGTTTCTACAGTAGTAACTGTTGGCGTAGATTTAGACAACATTTCTGTCGTTGTTGTCATAATAACAGTTGTTGTTTGCGTTGATGTTGCAATCGTTGTCGAAACTGTTGTAGCTGTAGCCAATGAAGTTGTTGTTACAGAAATTGTAGTTGGCGTTGTTGTTTCTACAGTAGTAACTGTTGGCGTAGATTTAGACAACATTTCTGTCGTTGTTGTCATAATAACAGTTGTTGTTTGCGTTGATGTTGCAATCGTTGTCGAAACTGTTGTAGCTGTAGCCAATGAAGTTGTTGTTACAGTTATTGTAGTTGGCGTTGTTGTTTCTACAGTAGTAACTGTCGGCGTAGATTTAGACAACATTTCTGTCGTTGTTGTCATAATAACAGTTGTTGTTTGCGTTGATGTTGCAATCGTTGTCGAAACTGTTGTAGCTGTAGCCAATGAAGTTGTTGTTACAGTTATTGTAGTTGGCGTTGTTGTTTCTACAGTAGTAACTGTTGGCGTAGATTTAGACAACATTTCTATCGTTGTTGTCATAATAACAGTTGTTGTTTGCGTTGATGTTGCAATCGTTGTCGAAACTGTTGTAGCTGTAGCCAATGAAGTTGTTGTTACAGTTATTGTAGTTGGCGTTGTTGTTTCTACAGTAGTAACTGTTGGCGTAGATTTAGACAACATTTCTGTCGTTGTTGTCATAATAACAGTTGTTGTTTGCGTTGATGTTGCAATCGTTGTCGAAACTGTTGTAGCTGTAGCCAATGAAGTTGTTGTTACAGTTATTGTAGTTGGCGTTGTTGTTTCTACAGTAGTAACTGTTGGCGTAGATTTAGACAACATTTCTGTCGTTGTTGTCATAATAACAGTTGTTGTTTGCGTTGATGTTGCAATCGTTGTCGAAACTGTTGTAGCTGTAGCCAATGAAGTTGTTGTTACAGTTATTGTAGTTGGCGTTGTTGTTTCTACAGTAGTAACTGTTGGCGTAGATTTAGACAACATTTCTGTCGTTGTTGTCATAATAACAGTTGTTGTTTGCGTTGATGTTGCAATCGTTGTCGAAACTGTTGTAGCTGTAGCCAATGAAGTTGTTGTTACAGTTATTGTAGTTGGCGTTGTTGTTTCTACAGTAGTAACTGTTGGCGTAGATTTAGACAACATTTCTATCGTTGTTGTCATAATAACAGTTGTTGTTTGCGTTGATGTTGCAATCGTTGTCGAAACTGTTGTAGCTGTAGCCAATGAAGTTGTTGTTACAGTTATTGTAGTTGGCGTTGTTGTTTCTACAGTAGTAACTGTTGGCGTAGATTTAGACAACATTTCTGTCGTTGTTGTCATAATAACAGTTGTTGTTTGCGTTGATGTTGCAATCGTTGTCGAAACTGTTGTAGCTGTAGCCAATGAAGTTGTTGTTACAGAAATTGTAGTTGGCGTTGTTGTTTCTACAGTAGTAACTGTTGGCGTAGATTTAGACAACATTTCTGTCGTTGTTGTCATAATAACAGTTGTTGTTTGCGTTGATGTTGCAATCGTTGTCGAAACTGTTGTAGCTGTAGCCAATGAAGTTGTTGTTACAGTTATTGTAGTTGGCGTTGTTGTTTCTACAGTAGTAACTGTTGGCGTAGATTTAGACAACATTTCTGTCGTTGTTGTCATAATAACAGTTGTTGTTTGCGTTGATAATGCATTCGTTGTCGAAACTGTTGTAGCTGTAGCCAATGAAGTTGTTGTTACAGTTATTGTAGTTGGCGTTGTTGTTTCTACAGTAGTAACTGTTGGCGTAGATTTAGACAACATTTCTGTCGTTGTTGTCATAATAACAGTTGTTGTTTGCGTTGATGTTGCAATCGTTGTCGAAACTGTTGTAGCTGTAGCCAATGAAGTTGTTGTTACAGAAATTGTAGTTGGCGTTGTTGTTTCTACAGTAGTAACTGTTGGCGTAGATTTAGACAACATTTCTGTCGTTGTTGTCATAATAACAGTTGTTGTTTGCGTTGATGTTGCAATCGTTGTCGAAACTGTTGTAGCTGTAGCCAATGAAGTTGTTGTTACAGTTATTGTAGTTGGCGTTGTTGTTTCTACAGTAGTAACTGTCGGCGTAGATTTAGACAACATTTCTGTCGTTGTTGTCATAATAACAGTTGTTGTTTGCGTTGATGTTGCAATCGTTGTCGAAACTGTTGTAGCTGTAGCCAATGAAGTTGTTGTTACAGTTATTGTAGTTGGCGTTGTTGTTTCTACAGTAGTAACTGTTGGCGTAGATTTAGACAACATTTCTATCGTTGTTGTCATAATAACAGTTGTTGTTTGCGTTGATGTTGCAATCGTTGTCGAAACTGTTGTAGCTGTAGCCAATGAAGTTGTTGTTACAGTTATTGTAGTTGGCGTTGTTGTTTCTACAGTAGTAACTGTTGGCGTAGATTTAGACAACATTTCTGTCGTTGTTGTCATAATAACAGTTGTTGTTTGCGTTGATGTTGCAATCGTTGTCGAAACTGTTGTAGCTGTAGCCAATGAAGTTGTTGTTACAGTTATTGTAGTTGGCGTTGTTGTTTCTACAGTAGTAACTGTTGGCGTAGATTTAGACAA
This sequence comes from Pterobdella sp. o SKG-2022, assembly GCA_964035795.1. Lineage (NCBI taxonomy): Eukaryota > Metazoa > Annelida > Clitellata > Hirudinida > Piscicolidae > Pterobdella > Pterobdella occidentalis. Next base: position 51,150 of record CAXIVU010000122.1, read on the forward strand.
CATTTCTATCGTTGTTGTCATAATAACAGTTGTTGTTTGCGTTGATGTTGCAATCGTTGTCGAAACTGTTGTAGCTGTAGCCAATGAAGTTGTTGTTACAGTTATTGTAGTTGGCGTTGTTGTTTCTACAGTAGTAACTGTTGGCGTAGATTTAGACAACATTTCTGTCGTTGTTGTCATAATAACAGTTGTTGTTTGCGTTGATGTTGCAATCGTTGTCGAAACTGTTGTAGCTGTAGCCAATGAAGTTGTTGTTACAGTTATTGTAGTTGGCGTTGTTGTTTCTACAGTAGTAACTGTTGGCGTAGATTTAGACAACATTTCTGTCGTTGTTGTCATAATAACAGTTGTTGTTTGCGTTGATGTTGCAATCGTTGTCGAAACTGTTGTAGCTGTAGCCAATGAAGTTGTTGTTACAGTTATTGTAGTTGGCGTTGTTGTTTCTACAGTAGTAACTGTTGGCGTAGATTTAGACAACATTTCTGTCGTTGTTGTCATAATAACAGTTGTTGTTTGCGTTGATGTTGCAATCGTTGTCGAAACTGTTGTAGCTGTAGCCAATGAAGTTGTTGTTACAGTTATTGTAGTTGGCGTTGTTGTTTCTACAGTAGTAACTGTTGGCGTAGATTTAGACAACATTTCTGTCGTTGTTGTCATAATAACAGTTGTTGTTTGCGTTGATAATGCATTCGTTGTCGAAACTGTTGTAGCTGTAGCCAATGAAGTTGTTGTTACAGAAATTGTAGTTGGCGTTGTTGTTTCTACAGTAGTAACTGTTGGCGTAGATTTAGACAACATTTCTGTCGTTGTTGTCATAATAACAGTTGTTGTTTGCGTTGATGTTGCAATCGTTGTCGAAACTGTTGTAGCTGTAGCCAATGAAGTTGTTGTTACAGAAATTGTAGTTGGCGTTGTTGTTTCTACAGTAGTAACTGTTGGCGTAGATTTAGACAACATTTCTGTCGTTGTTGTCATAATAACAGTTGTTGTTTGCGTTGATGTTGCAATCGTTGTCGAAACTGTTGTAGCTGTAGCCAATGAAGTTGTTATTACAGTTATTGTAGTTGGCGTTGTTGTTTCTACAGTAGTAACTGTCGGCGTAGATTTAGACAACATTTCTGTCGTTGTTGTCATAATAACAGTTGTTGTTTGCGTTGATGTTGCAATCGTTGTCGAAACTGTTGTAGCTGTAGCCAATGAAGTTGTTGTTACAGTTATTGTAGTTGGCGTTGTTGTTTCTACAGTAGTAACTGTTGGCGTAGATTTAGACAACATTTCTGTCGTTGTTGTCATAATAACAGTTGTTGTTTGCGTTGATGTTGCAATCGTTGTCGAAACTGTTGTAGCTGTAGCCAATGAAGTTGTTGTTACAGTTATTGTAGTTGGCGTTGTTGTTTCTACAGTAGTAACTGTTGGCGTAGATTTAGACAACATTTCTGTCGTTGTTGTCATAATAACAGTTGTTGTTTGCGTTGATGTTGCAATCGTTGTCGAAACTGTTGTAGCTGTAGCCAATGAAGTTGTTGTTACAGTAATTGTAGTTGGCGTTGTTGTTTCTACAGTAGTAACTGTTGGCGTAGATTTAGACAACATTTCTGTCGTTGTTGTCATAATAACAGTTGTTGTTTGCGTTGATGTTGCAATCGTTGTCGAAACTGTTGTAGCTGTAGCCAATGAAGTTGTTGTTACAGTTATTGTAGTTGGCGTTGTTGTTTCTACAGTAGTAACTGTTGGCGTAGATTTAGACAACATTTCTGTCGTTGTTGTCATAATAACAGTTGTTGTTTGCGTTGATGTTGCAATCGTTGTCGAAACTGTTGTAGCTGTAGCCAATGAAGTTGTTGTTACAGTTATTGTAGTTGGCGTTGTTGTTTCTACAGTAGTAACTGTTGGCGTAGATTTAGACAACATTTCTGTCGTTGTTGTCATAATAACAGTTGTTGTTTGCGTTGATGTTGCAATCGTTGTCGAAACTGTTGTAGCTGTAGCCAATGAAGTTGTTGTTACAGTTATTGTAGTTGGCGTTGTTGTTTCTACAGTAGTAACTGTTGGCGTAGATTTAGACAACATTTCTGTCGTTGTTGTCATAATAACAGTTGTTGTTTGCGTTGATGTTGCAATCGTTGTCGAAACTGTTGTAGCTGTAGCCAATGAAGTTGTTGTTACAGTTATTGTAGTTGGCGTTGTTGTTTCTACAGTAGTAACTGTTGGCGTAGATTTAGACAACATTTCTGTCGTTGTTGTCATAATAACAGTTGTTGTTTGCGTTGATGTTGCAATCGTTGTCGAAACTGTTGTAGCTGTAGCCAATGAAGTTGTTGTTACAGTTATTGTAGTTGGCGTTGTTGTTTCTACAGTAGTAACTGTTGGCGTAGATTTAGACAACATTTCTGTCGTTGTTGTCATAATAACAGTTGTTGTTTGCGTTGATGTTGCAATCGTTGTCGAAACTGTTGTAGCTGTAGCCAATGAAGTTGTTGTTACAGTTATTGTAGTTGGCGTTGTTGTTTCTACAGTAGTAACTGTTGGCGTAGATTTAGACAACATTTCTGTCGTTGTTGTCATAATAACAGTTGTTGTTTGCGTTGATGTTGCAATCGTTGTCGAAACTGTTGTAGCTGTAGCCAATGAAGTTGTTGTTACAGTTATTGTAGTTGGCGTTGTTGTTTCTACAGTAGTAACTGTTGGCGTAGATTTAGACAACATTTCTGTCGTTGTTGTCATAATAACAGTTGTTGTTTGCGTTGATGTTGCAATCGTTGTCGAAACTGTTGTAGCTGTAGCCAATGAAGTTGTTGTTACAGTTATTGTAGTTGGCGTTGTTGTTTCTACAGTAGTAACTGTTGGCGTAGATTTAGACAACATTTCTGTCGTTGTTGTCATAATAACAGTTGTTGTTTGCGTTGATGTTGCAATCGTTGTCGAAACTGTTGTAGCTGTAGCCAATGAAGTTGTTGTTACAGTTATTGTAGTTGGCGTTGTTGTTTCTACAGTAGTAACTGTTGGCGTAGATTTAGACAACATTTCTGTCGTTGTTGTCATAATAACAGTTGTTGTTTGCGTTGATGTTGCAATCGTTGTCGAAACTGTTGTAGCTGTAGCCAATGAAGTTGTTGTTACAGTTATTGTAGTTGGCGTTGTTGTTTCTACAGTAGTAACTGTTGGCGTAGATTTAGACAACATTTCTGTCGTTGTTGTCATAATAACAGTTGTTGTTTGCGTTGATGTTGCAATCGTTGTCGAAACTGTTGTAGCTGTAGCCAATGAAGTTGTTGTTACAGTTATTGTAGTTGGCGTTGTTGTTTCTACAGTAGTAACTGTTGGCGTAGATTTAGACAACATTTCTGTCGTTGTTGTCATAATAACAGTTGTTGTTTGCGTTGATGTTGCAATCGTTGTCGAAACTGTTGTAGCTGTAGCCAATGAAGTTGTTGTTACAGTTATTGTAGTTGGCGTTGTTGTTTCTACAGTAGTAACTGTTGGCGTAGATTTAGACAACATTTCTGTCGTTGTTGTCATAATAACAGTTGTTGTTTGCGTTGATGTTGCAATCGTTGTCGAAACTGTTGTAGCTGTAGCCAATGAAGTTGTTGTTACAGTTATTGTAGTTGGCGTTGTTGTTTCTACAGTAGTAACTGTTGGCGTAGATTTAGACAACATTTCTGTCGTTGTTGTCATAATAACAGTTGTTGTTTGCGTTGATGTTGCAATCGTTGTCGAAACTGTTGTAGCTGTAGCCAATGAAGTTGTTGTTACAGTTATTGTAGTTGGCGTTGTTGTTTCTACAGTAGTAACTGTTGGCGTAGATTTAGACAACATTTCTGTCGTTGTTGTCATAATAACAGTTGTTGTTTGCGTTGATGTTGCAATCGTTGTCGAAACTGTTGTAGCTGTAGCCAATGAAGTTGTTGTTACAGTTATTGTAGTTGGCGTTGTTGTTTCTACAGTAGTAACTGTTGGCGTAGATTTAGACAACATTTCTGTCGTTGTTGTCATAATAACAGTTGTTGTTTGCGTTGATGTTGCAATCGTTGTCGAAACTGTTGTAGCTGTAGCCAATGAAGTTGTTGTTACAGTTATTGTAGTTGGCGTTGTTGTTTCTACAGTAGTAACTGTTGGCGTAGATTTAGACAACATTTCTGTCGTTGTTGTCATAATAACAGTTGTTGTTTGCGTTGATGTTGCAATCGTTGTCGAAACTGTTGTAGCTGTAGCCAATGAAGTTGTTGTTACAGTTATTGTAGTTGGCGTTGTTGTTTCTACAGTAGTAACTGTTGGCGTAGATTTAGACAACATTTCTGTCGTTGTTGTCATAATAACAGTTGTTGTTTGCGTTGATGTTGCAATCGTTGTCGAAACTGTTGTAGCTGTAGCCAATGAAGTTGTTGTTACAGTTATTGTAGTTGGCGTTGTTGTTTCTACAGTAGTAACTGTTGGCGTAGATTTAGACAACATTTCTGTCGTTGTTGTCATAATAACAGTTGTTGTTTGCGTTGATGTTGCAATCGTTGTCGAAACTGTTGTAGCTGTAGCCAATGAAGTTGTTGTTACAGTTATTGTAGTTGGCGTTGTTGTTTCTACAGTAGTAACTGTTGGCGTAGATTTAGACAACATTTCTGTCGTTGTTGTCATAATAACAGTTGTTGTTTGCGTTGATGTTGCAATCGTTGTCGAAACTGTTGTAGCTGTAGCCAATGAAGTTGTTGTTACAGATATTGTAGTTGGCGTTGTTGTTTCTACAGTAGTAACTGTTGGCGTAGATTTAGACAACATTTCTGTCGTTGTTGTCATAATAACAGTTGTTGTTTGCGTTGATGTTGCAATCGTTGTCGAAACTGTTGTAGCTGTAGCCAATGAAGTTGTTGTTACAGTTATTGTAGTTGGCGTTGTTGTTTCTACAGTAGTAACTGTTGGCGTAGATTTAGACAACATTTCTGTCGTTGTTGTCATAATAACAGTTGTTGTTTGCGTTGATGTTGCAATCGTTGTCGAAACTGTTGTAGCTGTAGCCAATGAAGTTGTTGTTACAGTTATTGTAGTTGGCGTTGTTGTTTCTACAGTAGTAACTGTTGGCGTAGATTTAGACAACATTTCTGTCGTTGTTGTCATAATAACAGTTGTTGTTTGCGTTGATGTTGCAATCGTTGTCGAAACTGTTGTAGCTGTAGCCAATGAAGTTGTTGTTACAGTTATTGTAGTTGGCGTTGTTGTTTCTACAGTAGTAACTGTTGGCGTAGATTTAGACAACATTTCTGTCGTTGTTGTCATAATAACAGTTGTTGTTTGCGTTGATGTTGCAATCGTTGTCGAAACTGTTGTAGCTGTAGCCAATGAAGTTGTTGTTACAGTTATTGTAGTTGGCGTTGTTGTTTCTACAGTAGTAACTGTTGGCGTAGATTTAGACAACATTTCTGTCGTTGTTGTCATAATAACAGTTGTTGTTTGCGTTGATGTTGCAATCGTTGTCGAAACTGTTGTAGCTGTAGCCAATGAAGTTGTTGTTACAGTTATTGTAGTTGGCGTTGTTGTTTCTACAGTAGTAACTGTTGGCGTAGATTTAGACAACATTTCTGTCGTTGTTGTCATAATAACAGTTGTTGTTTGCGTTGATGTTGCAATCGTTGTCGAAACTGTTGTAGCTGTAGCCAATGAAGTTGTTGTTACAGTTATTGTAGTTGGCGTTGTTGTTTCTACAGTAGTAACTGTTGGCGTAGATTTAGACAACATTTCTGTCGTTGTTGTCATAATAACAGTTGTTGTTTGCGTTGATGTTGCAATCGTTGTCGAAACTGTTGTAGCTGTAGCCAATGAAGTTGTTGTTACAGTTATTGTAGTTGGCGTTGTTGTTTCTACAGTAGTAACTGTTGGCGTAGATTTAGACAACATTTCTGTCGTTGTTGTCATAATAACAGTTGTTGTTTGCGTTGATGTTGCAATCGTTGTCGAAACTGTTGTAGCTGTAGCCAATGAAGTTGTTGTTACAGTTATTGTAGTTGGCGTTGTTGTTTCTACAGTAGTAACTGTTGGCGTAGATTTAGACAACATTTCTGTCGTTGTTGTCATAATAACAGTTGTTGTTTGCGTTGATGTTGCAATCGTTGTCGAAACTGTTGTAGCTGTAGCCAATGAAGTTGTTGTTACAGTTATTGTAGTTGGCGTTGTTGTTTCTACAGTAGTAACTGTTGGCGTAGATTTAGACAACATTTCTGTCGTTGTTGTCATAATAACAGTTGTTGTTTGCGTTGATGTTGCAATCGTTGTCGAAACTGTTGTAGCTGTAGCCAATGAAGTTGTTGTTACAGTTATTGTAGTTGGCGTTGTTGTTTCTACAGTAGTAACTGTTGGCGTAGATTTAGACAACATTTCTGTCGTTGTTGTCATAATAACAGTTGTTGTTTGCGTTGATGTTGCAATCGTTGTCGAAACTGTTGTAGCTGTAGCCAATGAAGTTGTTGTTACAGTTATTGTAGTTGGCGTTGTTGTTTCTACAGTAGTAACTGTTGGCGTAGATTTAGACAACATTTCTGTCGTTGTTGTCATAATAACAGTTGTTGTTTGCGTTGATGTTGCAATCGTTGTCGAAACTGTTGTAGCTGTAGCCAATGAAGTTGTTGTTACAGTTATTGTAGTTGGCGTTGTTGTTTCTACAGTAGTAACTGTTGGCGTAGATTTAGACAACATTTCTGTCGTTGTTGTCATAATAACAGTTGTTGTTTGCGTTGATGTTGCAATCGTTGTCGAAACTGTTGTAGCTGTAGCCAATGAAGTTGTTGTTACAGTTATTGTAGTTGGCGTTGTTGTTTCTACAGTAGTAACTGTTGGCGTAGATTTAGACAACATTTCTGTCGTTGTTGTCATAATAACAGTTGTTGTTTGCGTTGATGTTGCAATCGTTGTCGAAACTGTTGTAGCTGTAGCCAATGAAGTTGTTGTTACAGTTATTGTAGTTGGCGTTGTTGTTTCTACAGTAGTAACTGTTGGCGTAGATTTAGACAACATTTCTGTCGTTGTTGTCATAATAACAGTTGTTGTTTGCGTTGATGTTGCAATCGTTGTCGAAACTGTTGTAGCTGTAGCCAATGAAGTTGTTGTTACAGTTATTGTAGTTGGCGTTGTTGTTTCTACAGTAGTAACTGTTGGCGTAGATTTAGACAACATTTCTGTCGTTGTTGTCATAATAACAGTTGTTGTTTGCGTTGATGTTGCAATCGTTGTCGAAACTGTTGTAGCTGTAGCCAATGAAGTTGTTGTTACAGTTATTGTAGTTGGCGTTGTTGTTTCTACAGTAGTAACTGTTGGCGTAGATTTAGACAACATTTCTGTCGTTGTTGTCATAATAACAGTTGTTGTTTGCGTTGATGTTGCAATCGTTGTCGAAACTGTTGTAGCTGTAGCCAATGAAGTTGTTGTTACAGTTATTGTAGTTGGCGTTGTTGTTTCTACAGTAGTAACTGTTGGCGTAGATTTAGACAACATTTCTGTCGTTGTTGTCATAATAACAGTTGTTGTTTGCGTTGATGTTGCAATCGTTGTCGAAACTGTTGTAGCTGTAGCCAATGAAGTTGTTGTTACAGTTATTGTAGTTGGCGTTGTTGTTTCTACAGTAGTAACTGTTGGCGTAGATTTAGACAACATTTCTGTCGTTGTTGTCATAATAACAGTTGTTGTTTGCGTTGATGTTGCAATCGTTGTCGAAACTGTTGTAGCTGTAGCCAATGAAGTTGTTGTTACAGTTATTGTAGTTGGCGTTGTTGTTTCTACAGTAGTAACTGTTGGCGTAGATTCAGACAACATTTCTGTCGTTGTTGTCATAATAACAGTTGTTGTTTGCGTTGATGTTGCAATCGTTGTCGAAACTGTTGTAGCTGTAGCCAATGAAGTTGTTGTTACAGTTATTGTAGTTGGCGTTGTTGTTTCTACAGTAGTAACTGTTGGCGTAGATTTAGACAACATTTCTGTCGTTGTTGTCATAAACAGTTGTTGTTTGCGTTGATGTTGCAATCGTTGTCGAAACTGTTGTAGCTGTAGCCAATAAAGTTGTTGTTACAGTTATTGTAGTTGGCGTTGTTGTTTCTACAGTAGTAACTGTTGGCGTAGATTTAGACAACATTTCTGTCGTTGTTGTCATAATAACAGTTGTTGTTTGCGTTGATGTTGCAATCGTTGTCGAAACTGTTGTAGCTGTAGCCAATGAAGTTGTTGTTACAGTTATTGTAGTTGGCGTTGTTGTTTCTACAGTAGTAACTGTTGGCGTAGATTTAGACAACATTTCTGTCGTTGTTGTCATAATAACAGTTGTTGTTTGCGTTGATGTTGCAATCGTTGTCGAAACTGTTGTAGCTGTAGCCAATGAAGTTGTTGTTACAGAAATTGTAGTTGGCGTTGTTGTTTCTACAGTAGTAACTGTTGGCGTAGATTTAGACAACATTTCTGTCGTTGTTGTCATAATAACAGTTGTTGTTTGCGTTGATGTTGCAATCGTTGTCGAAACTGTTGTAGCTGTAGCCAATGAAGTTGTTGTTACAGTTATTGTAGTTGGCGTTGTTGTTTCTACAGTAGTAACTGTTGGCGTAGATTTAGACAACATTTCTGTCGTTGTTGTCATAATAACAGTTGTTGTTTGCGTTGATGTTGCAATCGTTGTCGAAACTGTTGTAGCTGTAGCCAATAAAGTTGTTGTTACAGTTATTGTAGTTGGCGTTGTTGTTTCTACAGTAGTAACTGTTGGCGTAGATTTAGACAACATTTCTGTCGTTGTTGTCATAATAACAGTTGTTGTTTGCGTTGATGTTGCAATCGTTGTCGAAACTGTTGTAGCTGTAGCCAATAAAGTTGTTGTTACAGTTATTGTAGTTGGCGTTGTTGTTTCTACAGTAGTAACTGTTGGCGTAGATTTAGACAACATTTCTGTCGTTGTTGTCATAATAACAGTTGTTGTTTGCGTTGATGTTGCAATCGTTGTCGAAACTGTTGTAGCTGTAGCCAATAAAGTTGTTGTTACAGAAATTGTAGTTGGCGTTGTTGTTTCTACAGTAGTAACTGTTGGCGTAGATTTAGACAACATTTCTGTCGTTGTTGTCATAATAACAGTTGTTGTTTGCGTTGATGTTGCAATCGTTGTCGAAACTGTTGTAGCTGTAGCCAATAAAGTTGTTGTTACAGTTATTGTAGTTGGCGTTGTTGTTTCTACAGTAGTAACTGTTGGCGTAGATTTAGACAACATTTCTGTCGTTGTTGTCATAATAACAGTTGTTGTTTGCGTTGATGTTGCAATCGTTGTCGAAACTGTTGTAGCTGTAGCCAATGAAGTTGTTGTTACAGTTATTGTAGTTGGCGTTGTTGTTTCTACAGTAGTAACTGTTGGCGTAGATTTAGACAACATTTCTGTCGTTGTTGTCATAATAACAGTTGTTGTTTGCGTTGATGTTGCAATCGTTGTCGAAACTGTTGTAGCTGTAGCCAATAAAGTTGTTGTTACAGTTATTGTAGTTGGCGTTGTTGTTTCTACAGTAGTAACTGTTGGCGTAGATTTAGACAACATTTCTGTCGTTGTTGTCATAATAACAGTTGTTGTTTGCGTTGATGTTGCAATCGTTGTCGAAACTGTTGTAGCTGTAGCCAATAAAGTTGTTGTTACAGTTATTGTAGTTGGCGTTGTTGTTTCTACAGTAGTAACTGTTGGCGTAGATTTAGACAACATTTCTGTTGTTGTTGTCATAATAACAGTTGTTGTTTGCGTTGATGTTGCAATCGTTGTCGAAACTGTTGTAGCTGTAGCCAATAAAGTTGTTGTTACAGTTATTGTAGTTGGCGTTGTTGTTTCTACAGTAGTAACTGTTGGCGTAGATTTAGACAACATTTCTGTCGTTGTTGTCATAATAACAGTTGTTGTTTGCGTTGATGTTGCAATCGTTGTCGAAACTGTTGTAGCTGTAGCCAATGAAGTTGTTGTTACAGTTATTGTAGTTGGCGTTGTTGTTTCTACAGTAGTAACTGTTGGCGTAGATTTAGACAACATTTCTGTCGTTGTTGTCATAATAACAGTTGTTGTTTGCGTTGATGTTGCAATCGTTGTCGAAACTGTTGTAGCTGTAGCCAATAAAGTTGTTGTTACAGAAATTGTAGTTGGCGTTGTTGTTTCTACAGTAGTAACTGTTGGCGTAGATTTAGACAACATTTCTGTCGTTGTTGTCATAATAACAGTTGTTGTTTGCGTTGATGTTGCAATCGTTGTCGAAACTGTTGTAGCTGTAGCCAATGAAGTTGTTGTTACAGTTATTGTAGTTGGCGTTGTTGTTTCTACAGTAGTAACTGTTGGCGTAGATTTAGACAACATTTCTGTCGTTGTTGTCATAATAACAGTTGTTGTTTGCGTTGATGTTGCAATCGTTGTCGAAACTGTTGTAGCTGTAGCCAATAAAGTTGTTGTTACAGTTATTGTAGTTGGCGTTGTTGTTTCTACAGTAGTAACTGTTGGCGTAGATTTAGACAACATTTCTGTCGTTGTTGTCATAATAACAGTTGTTGTTTGCGTTGATGTTGCAATCGTTGTCGAAACTGTTGTAGCTGTAGCCAATAAAGTTGTTGTTACAGTTATTGTAGTTGGCGTTGTTGTTTCTACAGTAGTAACAGTTGGCGTAGATTTAGACAACATTTCTGTCGTTGTTGTCATAATAACAGTTGTTGTTTGCGTTGATGTTGCAATCGTTGTCGAAACTGTTGTAGCTGTAGCCAATGAAGTTGTTGTTACAGAAATTGTAGTTGGCGTTGTTGTTTCTACAGTAGTAACTGTTGGCGTAGATTTAGACAACATTTCTGTCGTTGTTGTCATAATAACAGTTGTTGTTTGCGTTGATGTTGCAATCGTTGTCGAAACTGTTGTAGCTGTAGCCAATGAAGTTGTTGTTACAGTTATTGTAGTTGGCGTTGTTGTTTCTACAGTAGTAACTGTTGGCGTAGATTTAGACAACATTTCTGTCGTTGTTGTCATAATAACAGTTGTTGTTTGCGTTGATGTTGCAATCGTTGTCGAAACTGTTGTAGCTGTAGCCAATAAAGTTGTTGTTACAGTTATTGTAGTTGGCGTTGTTGTTTCTACAGTAGTAACTGTTGGCGTAGATTTAGACAACATTTCTGTTGTTGTTGTCATAATAACAGTTGTTGTTTGCGTTGATGTTGCAATCGTTGTCGAAACTGTTGTAGCTGTAGCCAATAAAGTTGTTGTTACAGTTATTGTAGTTGGCGTTGTTGTTTCTACAGTAGTAACTGTTGGCGTAGATTTAGACAACATTTCTGTCGTTGTTGTCATAATAACAGTTGTTGTTTGCGTTGATGTTGCAATCGTTGTCGAAACTGTTGTAGCTGTAGCCAATGAAGTTGTTGTTACAGTTATTGTAGTTGGCGTTGTTGTTTCTACAGTAGTAACTGTTGGCGTAGATTTAGACAACATTTCTGTCGTTGTTGTCATAATAACAGTTGTTGTTTGCGTTGATGTTGCAATCGTTGTCGAAACTGTTGTAGCTGTAGCCAATGAAGTTGTTGTTACAGTTATTGTAGTTGGCGTTGTTGTTTCTACAGTAGTAACTGTTGGCGTAGATTTAGACAACATTTCTGTCGTTGTTGTCATAATAACAGTTGTTGTTTGCGTTGATGTTGCAATCGTTGTCGAAACTGTTGTAGCTGTAGCCAATGAAGTTGTTGTTACAGTTATTGTAGTTGGCGTTGTTGTTTCTACAGTAGTAACTGTTGGCGTAGATTTAGACAACATTTCTGTCGTTGTTGTCATAATAACAGTTGTTGTTTGCGTTGATGTTGCAATCGTTGTCGAAACTGTTGTAGCTGTAGCCAATAAAGTTGTTGTTACAGTTATTGTAGTTGGCGTTGTTGTTTCTACAGTAGTAACTGTTGGCGTAGATTTAGACAACATTTCTGTCGTTGTTGTCATAATAACAGTTGTTGTTTGCGTTGATGTTGCAATCGTTGTCGAAACTGTTGTAGCTGTAGCCAATAAAGTTGTTGTTACAGTTATTGTAGTTGGCGTTGTTGTTTCTACAGTAGTAACAGTTGGCGTAGATTTAGACAACATTTCTGTCGTTGTTGTCATAATAACAGTTGTTGTTTGCGTTGATGTTGCAATCGTTGTCGAAACTGTTGTAGCTGTAGCCAATGAAGTTGTTGTTACAGTTATTGTAGTTGGCGTTGTTGTTTCTACAGTAGTAACTGTTGGCGTAGATTTAGACAACATTTCTGTCGTTGTTGTCATAATAACAGTTGTTGTTTGCGTTGATGTTGCAATCGTTGTCGAAACTGTTGTAGCTGTAGCCAATGAAGTTGTTGTTACAGTTATTGTAGTTGGCGTTGTTGTTTCTACAGTAGTAACTGTTGGCGTAGATTTAGACAACATTTCTGTCGTTGTTGTCATAATAACAGTTGTTGTTTGCGTTGATGTTGCAATCGTTGTCGAAACTGTTGTAGCTGTAACCAATGAAGTTGTTGTTACAGAAATTGTAGTTGGCGTTGTTGTTTCTACAGTAGTAACTGTTGGCGTAGATTTAGACAACATTTCTGTCGTTGTTGTCATAATAACAGTTGTTGTTTGCGTTGATGTTGCAATCGTTGTCGAAACTGTTGTAGCTGTAGCCAATGAAGTTGTTGTTACAGTTATTGTAGTTGGCGTTGTTGTTTCTACAGTAGTAACTGTTGGCGTAGATTTAGACAACATTTCTGTCGTTGTTGTCATAACAACAGTTGTTGTTTGCGTTGATGTTGCAATCGTTGTCGAAACTGTTGTAGCTGTAGCCAATAAAGTTGTTGTTACAGTTATTGTAGTTGGCGTTGTTGTTTCTACAGTAGTAACTGTTGGCGTAGATTTAGACAACATTTCTGTCGTTGTTGTCATAATAACAGTTGTTGTTTGCGTTGATGTTGCAATCGTTGTCGAAACTGTTGTAGCTGTAGCCAATGAAGTTGTTGTTACAGTTATTGTAGTTGGCGTTGTTGTTTCTACAGTAGTAACTGTTGGCGTAGATTTAGACAACATTTCTGTCGTTGTTGTCATAATAACAGTTGTTGTTTGCGTTGATGTTGCAATCGTTGTCGAAACTGTTGTAGCTGTAGCCAATGAAGTTGTTGTTACAGTTATTGTAGTTGGCGTTGTTGTTTCTACAGTAGTAACTGTTGGCGTAGATTTAGACAACATTTCTGTCGTTGTTGTCATAATAACAGTTGTTGTTTGCGTTGATGTTGCAATCGTTGTCGAAACTGTTGTAGCTGTAGCCAATAAAGTTGTTGTTACAGAAATTGTAGTTGGCGTTGTTGTTTCTACAGTAGTAACTGTTGGCGTAGATTTAGACAACATTTCTGTCGTTGTTGTCATAATAACAGTTGTTGTTTGCGTTGATGTTGCAATCGTTGTCGAAACTGTTGTAGCTGTAGCCAATGAAGTTGTTGTTACAGTTATTGTAGTTGGCGTTGTTGTTTCTACAGTAGTAACTGTTGGCGTAGATTTAGACAACATTTCTGTCGTTGTTGTCATAATAACAGTTGTTGTTTGCGTTGATGTTGCAATCGTTGTCGAAACTGTTGTAGCTGTAGCCAATGAAGTTGTTCTTACAGTTATTGTAGTTGGCGTTGTTGTTTCTACAGTAGTAACTGTTGGCGTAGATTTAGACATCATTTCTGTCGTTGTTGTCATAATAACAGTTGTTGTTTGCGTTGATGTTGCAATCGTTGTCGAAACTGTTGTAGCTGTAGCCAATAAAGTTGTTGTTACAGTTATTGTAGTTGGCGTTGTTGTTTCTACAGTAGTAACTGTTGGCGTAGATTTAGACAACATTTCTGTCGTTGTTGTCATAATAACAGTTGTTGTTTGCGTTGATGTTGCAATCGTTGTCGAAACTGTTGTAGCTGTAGCCAATGAAGTTGTTGTTACAGAAATTGTAGTTGGCGTTGTTGTTTCTACAGTAGTAACTGTTGGCGTAGATTTAGACAACATTTCTGTCGTTGTTGTCATAATAACAGTTGTTGTTTGCGTTGATGTTGCAATCGTTGTCGAAACTGTTGTAGCTGTAGCCAATGAAGTTGTTGTTACAGTTATTGTAGTTGGCGTTGTTGTTTCTACGCAGTAGTAACTGTTGGCGTAGATTTAGACAACATTTCTGTCGTTGTTGTCATAATAACAGTTGTTGTTTGCGTTGATGTTGCAATCGTTGTCGAAACTGTTGTAGCTGTAGCCAATGAAGTTGTTGTTACAGTTATTGTAGTTGGCGTTGTTGTTTCTACAGTAGTAACTGTTGGCGTAGATTTAGACAACATTTCTGTCGTTGTTGTCATAATAACAGTTGTTGTTTGCGTTGATGTTGCAATCGTTGTCGAAACTGTTGTAGCTGTAGCCAATGAAGTTGTTGTTACAGTTATTGTAGTTGGCGTTGTTGTTTCTACAGTAGTAACTGTTGGCGTAGATTTAGACAACATTTCTGTCGTTGTTGTCATAATAACAGTTGTTGTTTGCGTTGATGTTGCAATCGTTGTCGAAACTGTTGTAGCTGTAGCCAATGAAGTTGTTGTTACAGTTATTGTAGTTGGCGTTGTTGTTTCTACAGTAGTAACTGTTGGCGTAGATTTAGACAACATTTCTGTCGTTGTTGTCATAATAACAGTTGTTGTTTGCGTTGATGTTGCAATCGTTGTCGAAACTGTTGTAGCTGTAGCCAATGAAGTTGTTGTTACAGTTATTGTAGTTGGCGTTGTTGTTTCTACAGTAGTAACTGTTGGCGTAGATTTAGACAACATTTCTGTCGTTGTTGTCATAATAACAGTTGTTGTTTGCGTTGATGTTGCAATCGTTGTCGAAACTGTTGTAGCTGTAGCCAATGAAGTTGTTGTTACAGTTATTGTAGTTGGCGTTGTTGTTTCTACAGTAGTAACTGTTGGCGTAGATTTAGACAACATTTCTGTCGTTGTTGTCATAATAACAGTTGTTGTTTGCGTTGATGTTGCAATCGTTGTCGAAACTGTTGTAGCTGTAGCCAATGAAGTTGTTGTTACAGTTATTGTAGTTGGCGTTGTTGTTTCTACAGTAGTAACTGTTGGCGTAGATTTAGACAACATTTCTGTCGTTGTTGTCATAATAACAGTTGTTGTTTGCGTTGATGTTGCAATCGTTGTCGAAACTGTTGTAGCTGTAGCCAATGAAGTTGTTGTTACAGTTATTGTAGTTGGCGTTGTTGTTTCTACAGTAGTAACTGTTGGCGTAGATTTAGACAACATTTCTGTCGTTGTTGTCATAATAACAGTTGTTGTTTGCGTTGATGTTGCAATCGTTGTCGAAACTGTTGTAGCTGTAGCCAATGAAGTTGTTGTTACAGTTATTGTAGTTGGCGTTGTTGTTTCTACAGTAGTAACTGTTGGCGTAGATTTAGACAACATTTCTGTCGTTGTTGTCATAATAACAGTTGTTGTTTGCGTTGATGTTGCAATCGTTGTCGAAACTGTTGTAGCTGTAGCCAATGAAGTTGTTGTTACAGTTATTGTAGTTGGCGTTGTTGTTTCTACAGTAGTAACTGTTGGCGTAGATTTAGACAACATTTCTGTCGTTGTTGTCATAATAACAGTTGTTGTTTGCGTTGATGTTGCAATCGTTGTCGAAACTGTTGTAGCTGTAGCCAATGAAGTTGTTGTTACAGTTATTGTAGTTGGCGTTGTTGTTTCTACAGTAGTAACTGTTGGCGTAGATTTAGACAACATTTCTGTCGTTGTTGTCATAATAACAGTTGTTGTTTGCGTTGATGTTGCAATCGTTGTCGAAACTGTTGTAGCTGTAGCCAATGAAGTTGTTGTTACAGTTATTGTAGTTGGCGTTGTTGTTTCTACAGTAGTAACTGTTGGCGTAGATTTAGACAACATTTCTGTCGTTGTTGTCATAATAACAGTTGTTGTTTGCGTTGATGTTGCAATCGTTGTCGAAACTGTTGTAGCTGTAGCCAATGAAGTTGTTGTTACAGTTATTGTAGTTGGCGTTGTTGTTTCTACAGTAGTAACTGTTGGCGTAGATTTAGACAACATTTCTGTCGTTGTTGTCATAATAACAGTTGTTGTTTGCGTTGATGTTGCAATCGTTGTCGAAACTGTTGTAGCTGTAGCCAATGAAGTTGTTGTTACAGTTATTGTAGTTGGCGTTGTTGTTTCTACAGTAGTAACTGTTGGCGTAGATTTAGACAACATTTCTGTCGTTGTTGTCATAATAACAGTTGTTGTTTGCGTTGATGTTGCAATCGTTGTCGAAACTGTTGTAGCTGTAGCCAATGAAGTTGTTGTTACAGTTATTGTAGTTGGCGTTGTTGTTTCTACAGTAGTAACTGTTGGCGTAGATTTAGACAACATTTCTGTCGTTGTTGTCATAATAACAGTTGTTGTTTGCGTTGATGTTGCAATCGTTGTCGAAACTGTTGTAGCTGTAGCCAATGAAGTTGTTGTTACAGTTATTGTAGTTGGCGTTGTTGTTTCTACAGTAGTAACTGTTGGCGTAGATTTAGACAACATTTCTGTCGTTGTTGTCATAATAACAGTTGTTGTTTGCGTTGATGTTGCAATCGTTGTCGAAACTGTTGTAGCTGTAGCCAATGAAGTTGTTGTTACAGTTATTGTAGTTGGCGTTGTTGTTTCTACAGTAGTAACTGTTGGCGTAGATTTAGACAACATTTCTGTCGTTGTTGTCATAATAACAGTTGTTGTTTGCGTTGATGTTGCAATCGTTGTCGAAACTGTTGTAGCTGTAGCCAATGAAGTTGTTGTTACAGTTATTGTAGTTGGCGTTGTTGTTTCTACAGTAGTAACTGTTGGCGTAGATTTAGACAACATTTCTGTCGTTGTTGTCATAATAACAGTTGTTGTTTGCGTTGATGTTGCAATCGTTGTCGAAACTGTTGTAGCTGTAGCCAATGAAGTTGTTGTTACAGTTATTGTAGTTGGCGTTGTTGTTTCTACAGTAGTAACTGTTGGCGTAGATTTAGACAACATTTCTGTCGTTGTTGTCATAATAACAGTTGTTGTTTGCGTTGATGTTGCAATCGTTGTCGAAACTGTTGTAGCTGTAGCCAATGAAGTTGTTGTTACAGTTATTGTAGTTGGCGTTGTTGTTTCTACAGTAGTAACTGTTGGCGTAGATTTAGACAACATTTCTGTCGTTGTTGTCATAATAACAGTTGTTGTTTGCGTTGATGTTGCAATCGTTGTCGAAACTGTTGTAGCTGTAGCCAATGAAGTTGTTGTTACAGTTATTGTAGTTGGCGTTGTTGTTTCTACAGTAGTAACTGTTGGCGTAGATTTAGACAACATTTCTGTCGTTGTTGTCATAATAACAGTTGTTGTTTGCGTTGATGTTGCAATCGTTGTCGAAACTGTTGTAGCTGTAGCCAATGAAGTTGTTGTTACAGTTATTGTAGTTGGCGTTGTTGTTTCTACAGTAGTAACTGTTGGCGTAGATTTAGACAACATTTCTGTCGTTGTTGTCATAATAACAGTTGTTGTTTGCGTTGATGTTGCAATCGTTGTCGAAACTGTTGTAGCTGTAGCCAATGAAGTTGTTGTTACAGTTATTGTAGTTGGCGTTGTTGTTTCTACAGTAGTAACTGTTGGCGTAGATTTAGACAACATTTCTGTCGTTGTTGTCATAATAACAGTTGTTGTTTGCGTTGATGTTGCAATCGTTGTCGAAACTGTTGTAGCTGTAGCCAATGAAGTTGTTGTTACAGTTATTGTAGTTGGCGTTGTTGTTTCTACAGTAGTAACTGTTGGCGTAGATTTAGACAACATTTCTGTCGTTGTTGTCATAATAACAGTTGTTGTTTGCGTTGATGTTGCAATCGTTGTCGAAACTGTTGTAGCTGTAGCCAATGAAGTTGTTGTTACAGTTATTGTAGTTGGCGTTGTTGTTTCTACAGTAGTAACTGTTGGCGTAGATTTAGACAACATTTCTGTCGTTGTTGTCATAATAACAGTTGTTGTTTGCGTTGATGTTGCAATCGTTGTCGAAACTGTTGTAGCTGTAGCCAATGAAGTTGTTGTTACAGTTATTGTAGTTGGCGTTGTTGTTTCTACAGTAGTAACTGTTGGCGTAGATTTAGACAACATTTCTGTCGTTGTTGTCATAATAACAGTTGTTGTTTGCGTTGATGTTGCAATCGTTGTCGAAACTGTTGTAGCTGTAGCCAATGAAGTTGTTGTTACAGTTATTGTAGTTGGCGTTGTTGTTTCTACAGTAGTAACTGTTGGCGTAGATTTAGACAACATTTCTGTCGTTGTTGTCATAATAACAGTTGTTGTTTGCGTTGATGTTGCAATCGTTGTCGAAACTGTTGTAGCTGTAGCCAATGAAGTTGTTGTTACAGTTATTGTAGTTGGCGTTGTTGTTTCTACAGTAGTAACTGTTGGCGTAGATTTAGACAACATTTCTGTCGTTGTTGTCATAATAACAGTTGTTGTTTGCGTTGATGTTGCAATCGTTGTCGAAACTGTTGTAGCTGTAGCCAATGAAGTTGTTGTTACAGTTATTGTAGTTGGCGTTGTTGTTTCTACAGTAGTAACTGTTGGCGTAGATTTAGACAACATTTCTGTCGTTGTTGTCATAATAACAGTTGTTGTTTGCGTTGATGTTGCAATCGTTGTCGAAACTGTTGTAGCTGTAGCCAATGAAGTTGTTGTTACAGTTATTGTAGTTGGCGTTGTTGTTTCTACAGTAGTAACTGTTGGCGTAGATTTAGACAACATTTCTGTCGTTGTTGTCATAATAACAGTTGTTGTTTGCGTTGATGTTGCCGTTGTCGAAACTGTTGTAGCTGTAGCCAATGAAGTTGTTGTTACAGAAATTGTAGTTGGCGTTGTTGTTTTTACAGTAGTAACTGTTGGCGTAGATTTAGACAACATTTCTGTCGTTGTTGTCATAATAACAGTTGTTGTTTGCGTTGATGTTGCAATCGTTGTCGAAACTGTTGTAGCTGTAGCCAATGAAGTTGTTGTTACAGTTATTGTAGTTGGCGTTGTTGTTTCTACAGTAGTAACTGTTGGCGTAGATTTAGACAACATTTCTGTCGTTGTTGTCATAATAACAGTTGTTGTTTGCGTTGATGTTGCAATCGTTGTCGGAACTGTTGTAGCTGTAGCCAATGAAGTTGTTGTTACAGTTATTGTAGTTGGCGTTGTTGTTTCAACAGTAGTAACTGTTGGCGTAGATTTAGACAACATTTCTGTCGTTGTTGTCATAATAACAGTTGTTGTTTGCGTTGATGTTGCAATCGTTGTCGGAACTGTTGTAGCTGTAGCCAATGAAGTTGTTGTTACAGTTATTGTAGTTGGCGTTGTTGTTTCAACAGTAGTAACTGTTGGCGTAGATTTAGACAACATTTCTGTCGTTGTTGTCATAATAACAGTTGTTGTTTGCGTTGATGTTGCAATCGTTGTCGAAACTGTTGTAGCTGTAGCCAATGAAGTTGTTGTTACAGAAATTGTAGTTGGCGTTGTTGTTTTTACAGTAGTAATTGTTGGCGTAGATTTAGACAACATTTCTGTCGTTGTTGTCATAATAACAGTTGTTGTTTGCGTTGATGTTGCAATCGTTGTCGAAACTGTTGTAGCTGTAGCCAATGAAGTTGTTGTTACAGAAATTGTAGTTGGCGTTGTTGTTTCTACAGTAGTAACTGTTGGCGTAGATTTAGACAACATTTCTGTCGTTGTTGTCAAAATAACAGTTGTTGTTTGCGTTGATGTTGCAATCGTTGTCGAAACTGTTGTAGCTGTAGCCAATGAAGTTGTTGTTACAGAAATTGTAGTTGGCGTTGTTGTTTTTACAGTAGTAACTGTTGGCGTAGATTTAGACAACATTTCTGTCGTTGTTGTCATAATAACAGTTGTTGTTTGCGTTGATGTTGCAATCGTTGTCGAAACTGTTGTAGCTGTAGCCAATGAAGTTGTTGTTACAGTTATTGTAGTTGGCGTTGTTGTTTCTACAGTAGTAACTGTTGGCGTAGATTTAGACAACATTTCTGTCGTTGTTGTCATAATAACAGTTGTTGTTTGCGTTGATGTTGCAATCGTTGTCGAAACTGTTGTAGCTGTAGCCAATGAAGTTGTTGTTACAGTTATTGTAGTTGGCGTTGTTGTTTCTACAGTAGTAACTGTTGGCGTAGATTTAGACAACATTTCTGTCGTTGTTGTCATAATAACAGTTGTTGTTTGCGTTGATGTTGCAATCGTTGTCGAAACTGTTGTAGCTGTAGCCAATGAAGTTGTTGTTACAGAAATTGTAGTTGGCGTTGTTGTTTCTACAGTAGTAACTGTTGGCGTAGATTTAGACAACATTTCTGTCGTTGTTGTCATAATAACAGTTGTTGTTTGCGTTGATGTTGCAATCGTTGTCGAAACTGTTGTAGCTGTAGCCAATGAAGTTGTTGTTACAGAAATTGTAGTTGGCGTTGTTGTTTCTACAGTAGTAACTGTTGGCGTAGATTTAGACAACATTTCTGTCGTTGTTGTCATAATAACAGTTGTTGTTTGCGTTGATGTTGCAATCGTTGTCGAAACTGTTGTAGCTGTAGCCAATGAAGTTGTTGTTACAGAAATTGTAGTTGGCGTTGTTGTTTCAACAGTAGTAACTGTTGGCGTAGATTTAGACAACATTTCTGTCGTTGTTGTCATAATAACAGTTGTTGTTTGCGTTGATGTTGCAATCGTTGTCAAAACTGTTGTAGCTGTAGCCAATGAAGTTGTTGTTACAGTTATTGTAGTTGGCGTTGTTGTTTCTACAGTAGTAACTGTTGGCGTAGATTTAGACAACATTTCTGTCGTTGTTGTCATAATAACAGTTGTTGTTTGCGTTGATGTTGCAATCGTTGTCGAAACTGTTGTAGCTGTAGCCAATGAAGTTGTTGTTACAGTTATTGTAGTTGGCGTTGTTGTTTCTACAGTAGTAACTGTTGGCGTAGATTTAGACAACATTTCTGTCGTTGTTGTCATAATAACAGTTGTTGTTTGCGTTGATGTTGCAATCGTTGTCGAAACTGTTGTAGCTGTAGCCAATGAAGTTGTTGTTACAGTTATTGTAGTTGGCGTTGTTGTTTCTACAGTAGTAACTGTTGGCGTAGATTTAGACAACATTTCTGTCGTTGTTGTCATAATAACAGTTGTTGTTTGCGTTGATGTTGCAATCGTTGTCGAAACTGTTGTAGCTGTAGCCAATGAAGTTGTTGTTACAGAAATTGTAGTTGGCGTTGTTGTTTCTACAGTAGTAACTGTTGGCGTAGATTTAGACAACATTTCTGTCGTTGTTGTCATAATAACAGTTGTTGTTTGCGTTGATGTTGCAATCATTGTCGAAACTGTTGTAGCTGTAGCCAATGAAGTTGTTGTTACAGAAATTGTAGTTGGCGTTGTTGTTTCTACAGTAGTAACTGTTGGCGTAGATTTAGACAACATTTCTGTCGTTGTTGTCATAATAACAGTTGTTGTTTGCGTTGATGTTGCAATCGTTGTCGAAACTGTTGTAGCTGTAGCCAATGAAGTTGTTGTTACAGTTATTGTAGTTGGCGTTGTTGTTTCTACAGTAGTAACTGTTGGCGTAGATTTAGACAACATTTCTGTCGTTGTTGTCATAATAACAGTTGTTGTTTGCGTTGATGTTGCAATCGTTGTCGAAACTGTTGTAGCTGTAGCCAATGAAGTTGTTGTTACAGAAATTGTAGTTGGCGTTGTTGTTTCTACAGTAGTAACTGTTGGCGTAGATTTAGACAACATTTCTGTCGTTGTTGTCATAATAACAGTTGTTGTTTGCGTTGATGTTGCAATCGTTGTCGAAACTGTTGTAGCTGTAGCCAATGAAGTTGTTGTTACAGTTATTGTAGTTGGCGTTATTGTTTCTACAGTAGTAACTGTTGGCGTAGATTTAGACAACATTTCTGTCGTTGTTGTCATAATAACAGTTGTTGTTTGCGTTGATGTTGCAATCGTTGTCGAAACTGTTGTAGCTGTAGCCAATGAAGTTGTTGTTACAGAAATTGTAGTTGGCGTTGTTGTTTCTACAGTAGTAACTGTTGGCGTAGATTTAGACAACATTTCTGTCGTTGTTGTCATAATAACAGTTGTTGTTTGCGTTGATGTTGCAATCGTTGTCGAAACTGTTGTAGCTGTAGCCAATGAAGTTGTTGTTACAGAAATTGTAGTTGGCGTTGTTGTTTCTACAGTAGTAACTGTTGGCGTAGATTTAGACAACATTTCTGTCGTTGTTGTCATAATAACAGTTGTTGTTTGCGTTGATGTTGCAATCGTTGTCGAAACTGTTGTAGCTGTAGCCAATGAAGTTGTTGTTACAGAAATTGTAGTTGGCGTTGTTGTTTCTACAGTAGTAACTGTTGGCGTAGATTTAGACAACATTTCTGTCGTTGTTGTCATAATAACAGTTGTTGTTTGCGTTGATGTTGCAATCGTTGTCGAAACTGTTGTAGCTGTAGCCAATGAAGTTGTTGTTACAGTTATTGTAGTTGGCGTTATTGTTTCTACAGTAGTAACTGTTGGCGTAGATTTAGACAACATTTCTGACTTTGTTGTCATAATAACAGTTGTTGTTTGCGTTGATAATGCATTCGTTGTCGAAACTGTTGTAGCTGTAGCCAATGAAGTTGTTGTTACAGAAATTGTAGTTGGCGTTGTTGTTTCTACAGTAGTAACTGTTGGCGTAGATTTAGACAACATTTCTGTCGTTGTTGTCATAATAACAGTTGTTGTTTGCGTTGATGTTGCAATCGTTGTCGAAACTGTTGTAGCTGTAGCCAATGAAGTTGTTGTTACAGTTATTGTAGTTGGCGTTATTGTTTCTACAGTAGTAACTGTTGGCGTAGATTTAGACAACATTTCTGACTTTGTTGTCATAATAACAGTTGTTGTTTGCGTTGATAATGCATTCGTTGTCGAAACTGTTGTAGCTGTAGCCAATGAAGTTGTTGTTACAGAAATTGTAGTTGGCGTTGTTGTTTCTACAGTAGTAACTGTTGGCGTAGATTTAGACAACATTTCTGTCGTTGTTGTCATAATAACAGTTGTTGTTTGCGTTGATGTTGCAATCGTTGTCGAAACTGTTGTAGCTGTAGCCAATGAAGTTGTTGTTACAGAAATTGTAGTTGGCGTTGTTGTTTCTACAGTAGTAACTGTTGGCGTAGATTTAGACAACATTTCTGTCGTTGTTGTCATAATAACAGTTGTTGTTTGCGTTGATGTTGCAATCGTTGTCAAAACTGTTGTAGCTGTAGCCAATGAAGTTGTTGTTACAGTTATTGTAGTTGGCGTTATTGTTTCTACAGTAGTAACTGTTGGCGTAGATTTAGACAACATTTCTGTCTTTGTTGTCATAATAACAGTTGTTGTTTGCGTTGATAATGCATTCGTTGTCGAAACTGTTGTAGCTGTAGCCAATGAAGTTGTTGTTACAGTTATTGTAGTTGGCGTTGTTGTTTCTACAGTAGTAACTGTTGGCGTAGATTTAGACAACATTTCTGTCGTTGTTGTCATAATAACAGTTGTTGTTTGCGTTGATGTTGCAATCGTTGTCGAAACTGTTGTAGCTGTAGCCAATGAAGTTGTTGTTACAGAAATTGTAGTTGGCGTTGTTGTTTCTACAGTAGTAACTGTTGGCGTAGATTTAGACAACATTTCTGTCGTTGTTGTCATAATAACAGTTGTTGTTTGCGTTGATGTTGCAATCGTTGTCGAAACTGTTGTAGCTGTAGCCAATGAAGTTGTTGTTACAGTTATTGTAGTTGGCGTTGTTGTTTCTACAGTAGTAACTGTTGGCGTAGATTTAGACAACATTTCTGTCGTTGTTGTCATAATAACAGTTGTTGTTTGCGTTGATGTTGCAATCGTTGTCGAAACTGTTGTAGCTGTAGCCAATGAAGTTGTTGTTACAGTTATTGTAGTTGGCGTTGTTGTTTCTACAGTAGTAACTGTTGGCGTAGATTTAGACAACATTTCTGTCGTTGTTGTCATAATAACAGTTGTTGTTTGCGTTGATGTTGCAATCGTTGTCGAAACTGTTGTAGCTGTAGCCAATGAAGTTGTTGTTACAGTTATTGTAGTTGGCGTTGTTGTTTCTACAGTAGTAACTGTTGGCGTAGATTTAGACAACATTTCTGTCGTTGTTGTCATAATAACAGTTGTTGTTTGCGTTGATGTTGCAATCGTTGTCGAAACTGTTGTAGCTGTAGCCAATGAAGTTGTTGTTACAGTTATTGTAGTTGGCGTTGTTGTTTCTACAGTAGTAACTGTTGGCGTAGATTTAGACAACATTTCTATCGTTGTTGTCATAATAACAGTTGTTGTTTGCGTTGATGTTGCAATCGTTGTCGAAACTGTTGTAGCTGTAGCCAATGAAGTTGTTGTTACAGAAATTGTAGTTGGCGTTGTTGTTTCTACAGTAGTAACTGTTGGCGTAGATTTAGACAACATTTCTGTCGTTGTTGTCATAATAACAGTTGTTGTTTGCGTTGATGTTGCAATCGTTGTCGAAACTGTTGTAGCTGTAGCCAATGAAGTTGTTGTTACAGTTATTGTAGTTGGCGTTATTGTTTCTACAGTAGTAACTGTTGGCGTAGATTTAGACAACATTTCTGTCGTTGTTGTCATAATAACAGTTGTTGTTTGCGTTGATGTTGCAATCGTTGTCGAAACTGTTGTAGCTGTAGCCAATGAAGTTGTTGTTACAGTTATTGTAGTTGGCGTTGTTGTTTCTACAGTAGTAACTGTTGGCGTAGATTTAGACAACATTTCTGTCGTTGTTGTCATAATAACAGTTGTTGTTTGCGTTGATGTTGCAATCGTTGTCGAAACTGTTGTAGCTGTAGCCAATGAAGTTGTTGTTACAGTTATTGTAGTTGGCGTTGTTGTTTCTACAGTAGTAACTGTTGGCGTAGATTTAGACAACATTTCTGTCGTTGTTGTCATAATAACAGTTGTTGTTTGCGTTGATGTTGCAATCGTTGTCGAAACTGTTGTAGCTGTAGCCAATGAAGTTGTTGTTACAGTTATTGTAGTTGGCGTTGTTGTTTCTACAGTAGTAACTGTTGGCGTAGATTTAGACAACATTTCTGTCGTTGTTGTCATAATAACAGTTGTTGTTTGCGTTGATGTTGCAATCGTTGTCGAAACTGTTGTAGCTGTAGCCAATGAAGTTGTTGTTACAGTTATTGTAGTTGGCGTTGTTGTTTCTACAGTAGTAACTGTTGGCGTAGATTTAGACAACATTTCTGTCGTTGTTGTCATAATAACAGTTGTTGTTTGCGTTGATGTTGCAATCGTTGTCGAAACTGTTGTAGCTGTAGCCAATGAAGTTGTTGTTACAGTTATTGTAGTTGGCGTTGTTGTTTCTACAGTAGTAACTGTTGGCGTAGATTTAGACAACATTTCTGTCGTTGTTGTCATAATAACAGTTGTTGTTTGCGTTGATGTTGCAATCGTTGTCGAAACTGTTGTAGCTGTAGCCAATGAAGTTGTTGTTACAGTTATTGTAGTTGGCGTTGTTGTTTCTACAGTAGTAACTGTTGGCGTAGATTTAGACAACATTTCTGTCGTTGTTGTCATAATAACAGTTGTTGTTTGCGTTGATGTTGCAATCGTTGTCGAAACTGTTGTAGCTGTAGCCAATGAAGTTGTTGTTACAGTTATTGTAGTTGGCGTTGTTGTTTCTACAGTAGTAACTGTTGGCGTAGATTTAGACAACATTTCTGTCGTTGTTGTCATAATAACAGTTGTTGTTTGCGTTGATGTTGCAATCGTTGTCGAAACTGTTGTAGCTGTAGCCAATGAAGTTGTTGTTACAGTTATTGTAGTTGGCGTTGTTGTTTCTACAGTAGTAACTGTTGGCGTAGATTTAGACAACATTTCTGTCGTTGTTGTCATAATAACAGTTGTTGTTTGCGTTGATGTTGCAATCGTTGTCGAAACTGTTGTAGCTGTAGCCAATGAAGTTGTTGTTACAGTTATTGTAGTTGGCGTTGTTGTTTCTACAGTAGTAACTGTTGGCGTAGATTTAGACAACATTTCTGTCGTTGTTGTCATAATAACAGTTGTTGTTTGCGTTGATGTTGCAATCGTTGTCGAAACTGTTGTAGCTGTAGCCAATGAAGTTGTTGTTACAGTTATTGTAGTTGGCGTTGTTGTTTCTACAGTAGTAACTGTTGGCGTAGATTTAGACAACATTTCTGTCGTTGTTGTCATAATAACAGTTGTTGTTTGCGTTGATGTTGCAATCGTTGTCGAAACTGTTGTAGCTGTAGCCAATGAAGTTGTTGTTACAGTTATTGTAGTTGGCGTTGTTGTTTCTACAGTAGTAACTGTTGGCGTAGATTTAGACAACATTTCTGTCGTTGTTGTCATAATAACAGTTGTTGTTTGCGTTGATGTTGCAATCGTTGTCGAAACTGTTGTAGCTGTAGCCAATGAAGTTGTTGTTACAGTTATTGTAGTTGGCGTTGTTGTTTCTACAGTAGTAACTGTTGGCGTAGATTTAGACAACATTTCTGTCGTTGTTGTCATAATAACAGTTGTTGTTTGCGTTGATGTTGCAATCGTTGTCGAAACTGTTGTAGCTGTAGCCAATGAAGTTGTTGTTACAGTTATTGTAGTTGGCGTTGTTGTTTCTACAGTAGTAACTGTTGGCGTAGATTTAGACAACATTTCTGTCGTTGTTGTCATAATAACAGTTGTTGTTTGCGTTGATGTTGCAATCGTTGTCGAAACTGTTGTAGCTGTAGCCAATGAAGTTGTTGTTACAGTTATTGTAGTTGGCGTTGTTGTTTCTACAGTAGTAACTGTTGGCGTAGATTTAGACAACATTTCTGTCGTTGTTGTCATAATAACAGTTGTTGTTTGCGTTGATGTTGCAATCGTTGTCGAAACTGTTGTAGCTGTAGCCAATGAAGTTGTTGTTACAGTTATTGTAGTTGGCGTTGTTGTTTCTACAGTAGTAACTGTTGGCGTAGATTTAGACAACATTTCTGTCGTTGTTGTCATAATAACAGTTGTTGTTTGCGTTGATGTTGCAATCGTTGTCGAAACTGTTGTAGCTGTAGCCAATGAAGTTGTTGTTACAGAAATTGTAGTTGGCGTTGTTGTTTCTACAGTAGTAACTGTTGGCGTAGATTTAGACAACATTTCTGTCGTTGTTGTCATAATAACAGTTGTTGTTTGCGTTGATGTTGCAATCGTTGTCGAAACTGTTGTAGCTGTAGCCAATGAAGTTGTTGTTACAGTTATTGTAGTTGGCGTTGTTGTTTCTACAGTAGTAACTGTTGGCGTAGATTTAGACAACATTTCTGTCGTTGTTGTCATAATAACAGTTGTTGTTTGCGTTGATGTTGCAATCGTTGTCGAAACTGTTGTAGCTGTAGCCAATGAAGTTGTTGTTACAGTTATTGTAGTTGGCGTTGTTGTTTCTACAGTAGTAACTGTTGGCGTAGATTTAGACAACATTTCTGTCGTTGTTGTCATAATAACAGTTGTTGTTTGCGTTGATGTTGCAATCGTTGTCGAAACTGTTGTAGCTGTAGCCAATGAAGTTGTTGTTACAGTTATTGTAGTTGGCGTTGTTGTTTCTACAGTAGTAACTGTTGGCGTAGATTTAGACAACATTTCTGTCGTTGTTGTCATAATAACAGTTGTTGTTTGCGTTGATGTTGCAATCGTTGTCGAAACTGTTGTAGCTGTAGCCAATGAAGTTGTTGTTACAGTTATTGTAGTTGGCGTTGTTGTTTCTACAGTAGTAACTGTTGGCGTAGATTTAGACAACATTTCTGTCGTTGTTGTCATAATAACAGTTGTTGTTTGCGTTGATGTTGCAATCGTTGTCGAAACTGTTGTAGCTGTAGCCAATGAAGTTGTTGTTACAGTTATTGTAGTTGGCGTTGTTGTTTCTACAGTAGTAACTGTTGGCGTAGATTTAGACAACATTTCTGTCGTTGTTGTCATAATAACAGTTGTTGTTTGCGTTGATGTTGCAATCGTTGTCGAAACTGTTGTAGCTGTAGCCAATGAAGTTGTTGTTACAGTTATTGTAGTTGGCGTTGTTGTTTCTACAGTAGTAACTGTTGGCGTAGATTTAGACAACATTTCTGTCGTTGTTGTCATAATAACAGTTGTTGTTTGCGTTGATGTTGCAATCGTTGTCGAAACTGTTGTAGCTGTAGCCAATGAAGTTGTTGTTACAGTTATTGTAGTTGGCGTTGTTGTTTCTACAGTAGTAACTGTTGGCGTAGATTTAGACAACATTTCTGTCGTTGTTGTCATAATAACAGTTGTTGTTTGCGTTGATGTTGCAATCGTTGTCGAAACTGTTGTAGCTGTAGCCAATGAAGTTGTTGTTACAGTTATTGTAGTTGGCGTTGTTGTTTCTACAGTAGTAACTGTTGGCGTAGATTTAGACAACATTTCTGTCGTTGTTGTCATAATAACAGTTGTTGTTTGCGTTGATGTTGCAATCGTTGTCGAAACTGTTGTAGCTGTAGCCAATGAAGTTGTTGTTACAGTTATTGTAGTTGGCGTTGTTGTTTCTACAGTAGTAACTGTTGGCGTAGATTTAGACAACATTTCTGTCGTTGTTGTCATAATAACAGTTGTTGTTTGCGTTGATGTTGCAATCGTTGTCGAAACTGTTGTAGCTGTAGCCAATGAAGTTGTTGTTACAGTTATTGTAGTTGGCGTTGTTGTTTCTACAGTAGTAACTGTTGGCGTAGATTTAGACAACATTTCTGTCGTTGTTGTCATAATAACAGTTGTTGTTTGCGTTGATGTTGCAATCGTTGTCGAAACTGTTGTAGCTGTAGCCAATGAAGTTGTTGTTACAGTTATTGTAGTTGGCGTTGTTGTTTCTACAGTAGTAACTGTTGGCGTAGATTTAGACAACATTTCTGTCGTTGTTGTCATAATAACAGTTGTTGTTTGCGTTGATGTTGCAATCGTTGTCGAAACTGTTGTAGCTGTAGCCAATGAAGTTGTTGTTACAGTTATTGTAGTTGGCGTTGTTGTTTCTACAGTAGTAACTGTTGGCGTAGATTTAGACAACATTTCTGTCGTTGTTGTCATAATAACAGTTGTTGTTTGCGTTGATGTTGCAATCGTTGTCGAAACTGTTGTAGCTGTAGCCAATGAAGTTGTTGTTACAGTTATTGTAGTTGGCGTTGTTGTTTCTACAGTAGTAACTGTTGGCGTAGATTTAGACAACATTTCTGTCGTTGTTGTCATAATAACAGTTGTTGTTTGCGTTGATGTTGCAATCGTTGTCGAAACTGTTGTAGCTGTAGCCAATGAAGTTGTTGTTACAGTTATTGTAGTTGGCGTTGTTGTTTCTACAGTAGTAACTGTTGGCGTAGATTTAGACAACATTTCTGTCGTTGTTGTCATAATAACAGTTGTTGTTTGCGTTGATGTTGCAATCGTTGTCGAAACTGTTGTAGCTGTAGCCAATGAAGTTGTTGTTACAGTTATTGTAGTTGGCGTTGTTGTTTCTACAGTAGTAACTGTTGGCGTAGATTTAGACAACATTTCTGTCGTTGTTGTCATAATAACAGTTGTTGTTTGCGTTGATGTTGCAATCGTTGTCGAAACTGTTGTAGCTGTAGCCAATGAAGTTGTTGTTACAGTTATTGTAGTTGGCGTTGTTGTTTCTACAGTAGTAACTGTTGGCGTAGATTTAGACAACATTTCTGTCGTTGTTGTCATAATAACAGTTGTTGTTTGCGTTGATGTTGCAATCGTTGTCGAAACTGTTGTAGCTGTAGCCAATGAAGTTGTTGTTACAGTTATTGTAGTTGGCGTTGTTGTTTCTACAGTAGTAACTGTTGGCGTAGATTTAGACAACATTTCTGTCGTTGTTGTCATAATAACAGTTGTTGTTTGCGTTGATGTTGCAATCGTTGTCGAAACTGTTGTAGCTGTAGCCAATGAAGTTGTTGTTACAGTTATTGTAGTTGGCGTTGTTGTTTCTACAGTAGTAACTGTTGGCGTAGATTTAGACAACATTTCTGTCGTTGTTGTCATAATAACAGTTGTTGTTTGCGTTGATGTTGCAATCGTTGTCGAAACTGTTGTAGCTGTAGCCAATGAAGTTGTTGTTACAGTTATTGTAGTTGGCGTTGTTGTTTCTACAGTAGTAACTGTTGGCGTAGATTTAGACAACATTTCTGTCGTTGTTGTCATAATAACAGTTGTTGTTTGCGTTGATGTTGCAATCGTTGTCGAAACTGTTGTAGCTGTAGCCAATGAAGTTGTTGTTACAGTTATTGTAGTTGGCGTTGTTGTTTCTACAGTAGTAACTGTTGGCGTAGATTTAGACAACATTTCTGTCGTTGTTGTCATAATAACAGTTGTTGTTTGCGTTGATGTTGCAATCGTTGTCGAAACTGTTGTAGCTGTAGCCAATGAAGTTGTTGTTACAGTTATTGTAGTTGGCGTTGTTGTTTCTACAGTAGTAACTGTTGGCGTAGATTTAGACAACATTTCTGTCGTTGTTGTCATAATAACAGTTGTTGTTTGCGTTGATGTTGCAATCGTTGTCGAAACTGTTGTAGCTGTAGCCAATGAAGTTGTTGTTACAGTTATTGTAGTTGGCGTTGTTGTTTCTACAGTAGTAACTGTTGGCGTAGATTTAGACAACATTTCTGTCGTTGTTGTCATAATAACAGTTGTTGTTTGCGTTGATGTTGCAATCGTTGTCGAAACTGTTGTAGCTGTAGCCAATGAAGTTGTTGTTACAGTTATTGTAGTTGGCGTTGTTGTTTCTACAGTAGTAACTGTTGGCGTAGATTTAGACAACATTTCTGTCGTTGTTGTCATAATAACAGTTGTTGTTTGCGTTGATGTTGCAATCGTTGTCGAAACTGTTGTAGCTGTAGCCAATGAAGTTGTTGTTACAGTTATTGTAGTTGGCGTTGTTGTTTCTACAGTAGTAACTGTTGGCGTAGATTTAGACAACATTTCTGTCGTTGTTGTCATAATAACAGTTGTTGTTTGCGTTGATGTTGCAATCGTTGTCGAAACTGTTGTAGCTGTAGCCAATGAAGTTGTTGTTACAGTTATTGTAGTTGGCGTTGTTGTTTCTACAGTAGTAACTGTTGGCGTAGATTTAGACAACATTTCTGTCGTTGTTGTCATAATAACAGTTGTTGTTTGCGTTGATGTTGCAATCGTTGTCGAAACTGTTGTAGCTGTAGCCAATGAAGTTGTTGTTACAGTTATTGTAGTTGGCGTTGTTGTTTCTACAGTAGTATCTGTTGGCGTAGATTTAGACAACATTTCTGTCGTTGTTGTCATAATAACAGTTGTTGTTTGCGTTGATGTTGCAATCGTTGTCGAAACTGTTGTAGCTGTAGCCAATGAAGTTGTTGTTACAGTTATTGTAGTTGGCGTTGTTGTTTCTACAGTAGTAACTGTTGGCGTAGATTTAGACAACATTTCTGTCGTTGTTGTCATAATAACAGTTGTTGTTTGCGTTGATGTTGCAATCGTTGTCGAAACTGTTGTAGCTGTAGCCAATGAAGTTGTTGTTACAGTTATTGTAGTTGGCGTTGTTGTTTCTACAGTAGTAACTGTTGGCGTAGATTTAGACAACATTTCTGTCGTTGTTGTCATAATAACAGTTGTTGTTTGCGTTGATGTTGCAATTGTTGTCGAAACTGTTGTAGCTGTAGCCAATGAAGTTGTTGTTACAGTTATTGTAGTTGGCGTTGTTGTTTCTACAGTAGTAACTGTTGGCGTAGATTTAGACAACATTTCTGTCGTTGTTGTCATAATAACAGTTGTTGTTTGCGTTGATGTTGCAATCGTTGTCGAAACTGTTGTAGCTGTAGCCAATGAAGTTGTTGTTACAGTTATTGTAGTTGGCGTTGTTGTTTCTACAGTAGTAACTGTTGGCGTAGATTTAGACAACTTTTCTGTCTTTGTTGTCATAATAACAGTTGTTGTTTGCGTTGATGTTGCAATCGTTGTCGAAACTGTTGTAGCTGTAGCCAATGAAGTTGTTGTTACAGTTATTGTAGTTGGCGTTGTTGTTTCTACAGTAGTAACTGTTGGCGTAGATTTAGACAACATTTCTGTCGTTGTTGTCATAATAACAGTTGTTGTTTGCGTTAATGTTGCAATCGTTGTCGAAACTGTTGTAGCTGTAGCCAATGAAGTTGTTGTTACAGTTATTGTAGTTGGCGTTGTTGTTTCTACAGTAGTAACTGTTGGCGTAGATTTAGACAACATTTCTGTCGTTGTTGTCATAATAACAGTTGTTGTTTGCGTTGATGTTGCAATCGTTGTCGAACCTGTTGTAGCTGTAGCCAATGAAGTTGTTGTTACAGTTATTGTAGTTGGCGTTGTTGTTTCTACAGTAGTAACTGTTGGCGTAGATTTAGACAACATTTCTGTCTTTGTTGTCATAATAACAGTTGTTGTTTGCGTTGATGTTGCAATCGTTGTCGAAACTGTTGTAGCTATAGCCAATGAAGTTGTTGTTACAGTTATTGTAGTTGGCGTTGTTGTTTCTACAGTAGTAACTGTTGGCGTAGATTTAGACAACATTTCTGTCGTTGTTGTCATAATAAGAGTTGTTGTTTGCGTTGATGTTGCAATCGATGTCGAAACTGTTGTAGCTGTAGCCAATGAAGTTGTTGTTACAGTTATTGTAGTTGGCGTTGTTGTTTCTACAGTAGTAACTGTTGGCGTAGATTTAGACAACATTTCTGTCGTTGTTGTCATAATAACAGTTGTTGTTTGCGTTGATGTTGCAATCGTTGTCGAAACTGTTGTAGCTGTAGCCAATGAAGTTGTTGTTACAGTTATTGTAGTTGGCGTTGTTGTTTCTACAGTAGTAACTGTTGGCGTAGATTTAGACAACATTTCTATCGTTGTTGTCATAATAACAGTTGTTGTTTGCGTTGATGTTGCAATCGTTGTCGAAACTGTTGTAGCTGTAGCCAATGAAGTTGTTGTTACAGTTATTGTAGTTGGCGTTGTTGTTTCTACAGTAGTAACTGTTGGCGTAGATTTAGACAACATTTCTGTCGTTGTTGTCATAATAACAGTTGTTGTTTGCGTTGATGTTGCAATCGTTGTCGAAACTGTTGTAGCTGTAGCCAATGAAGTTGTTGTTACAGTTATTGTAGTTGGCGTTGTTGTTTCTACAGTAGTAACTGTTGGCGTAGATTTAGACAACATTTCTGTCGTTGTTGTCATAATAACAGTTGTTGTTTGCGTTGATGTTGCAATCGTTGTCGAAACTGTTGTAGCTGTAGCCAATGAAGTTGTTGTTACAGTTATTGTAGTTGGCGTTGTTGTTTCTACAGTAGTAACTGTTGGCGTAGATTTAGACAACATTTCTGTCGTTGTTGTCATAATAACAGTTGTTGTTTGCGTTGATGTTGCAATCGTTGTCGAAACTGTTGTAGCTGTAGCCAATGAAGTTGTTGTTACAGTTATTGTAGTTGGCGTTGTTGTTTCTACAGTAGTAACTGTTGGCGTAGATTTAGACAACATTTCTGTCGTTGTTGTCATAATAACAGTTGTTGTTTGCGTTGATGTTGCAATCGTTGTCGAAACTGTTGTAGCTGTAGCCAATGAAGTTGTTGTTACAGTTATTGTAGTTGGCGTTGTTGTTTCTACAGTAGTAACTGTTGGCGTAGATTTAGACAACATTTCTGTCGTTGTTGTCATAATAACAGTTGTTGTTTGCGTTGATGTTGCAATCGTTGTCGAAACTGTTGTAGCTGTAGCCAATGAAGTTGTTGTTACAGTTATTGTAGTTGTTGTTTCTACAGTAGTAACTGTTGGCGTAGATTTAGACAACATTTCTGTCGTTGTTGTCATAATAACAGTTGTTGTTTGCGTTGATGTTGCAATCGTTGTCGAAACTGTTGTAGCTGTAGCCAATGAAGTTGTTTTTACAGTTATTGTAGTTGGCGTTGTTGTTTCTACAGTAGTAACTGTTGGCGTAGATTTAGACAACATTTCTGTCGTTGTTGTCATAATAACAGTTGTTGTTTGCGTTGATGTTGCAATCGTTGTCGAAACTGTTGTAGCTGTAGCCAATGAAGTTGTTGTTACAGAAATTGTAGTTGGCGTTGTTGTTTCTACAGTAGTAACTGTTGGCGTAGATTTAGACAACATTTCTGTCGTTGTTGTCATAATAACAGTTGTTGTTTGCGTTGATGTTGCAATCGTTGTCGAAACTGTTGTAGCTGTAGCCAATGAAGTTGTTGTTACAGTTATTGTAGTTGGCGTTGTTGTTTCTACAGTAGTAACTGTTGGCGTAGATTTAGACAACATTTCTGTCGTTGTTGTCATAATAACAGTTGTTGTTTGCGTTGATGTTGCAATCGTTGTCGAAACTGTTGTAGCTGTAGCCAATGAAGTTGTTGTTACAGTTATTGTAGTTTGCGTTGTTGTTTCTACAGTAGTAACTGTTGGCGTAGATTTAGACAACATTTCTGTCGTTGTTGTCATAATAACAGTTGTTGTTTGCGTTAATGTTGCAATCGTTGTCGAAACTGTTGTAGCTGTAGCCAATGAAGTTGTTGTTACAGAAATTGTAGTTGGCGTTGTTGTTTCTACAGTAGTAACTGTTGGCGTAGATTTAGACAACATTTCTGTCGTTGTTGTCATAATAACAGTTGTTGTTTGCGTTGATGTTGCAATCGTTGTCGAAACTGTTGTAGCTGTAGCCAATGAAGTTGTTGTTACAGTTATTGTAGTTGGCGTTGTTGTTTCTACAGTAGTAACTGTTGGCGTAGATTTAGACAACATTTCTGTCGTTGTTGTCATAATAACAGTTGTTGTTTGCGTTGATGTTGCAATCGTTGTCGAAACTGTTGTAGCTGTAGCCAATGAAGTTGTTGTTACAGTTATTGTAGTTGGCGTTGTTGTTTCTACAGTAGTAACTGTTGGCGTAGATTTAGACAACATTTCTGTCGTTGTTGTCATAATAACAGTTGTTGTTTGCGTTGATGTTGCAATCGTTGTCGAAACTGTTGTAGCTGTAGCCAATGAAGTTGTTGTTACAGTTATTGTAGTTGGCGTTGTTGTTTCTACAGTAGTAACTGTTGGCGTAGATTTAGACAACATTTCTGTCGTTGTTGTCATAATAACAGTTGTTGTTTGCGTTGATGTTGCAATCGTTGTCGAAACTGTTGTAGCTGTAGCCAATGAAGTTGTTGTTACAGTTATTGTAGTTGGCGTTGTTGTTTCTACAGTAGTAACTGTTGGCGTAGATTTAGACAACATTTCTGTCGTTGTTGTCATAATAACAGTTGTTGTTTGCGTTGATGTTGCAATCGTTGTCGAAACTGTTGTAGCTGTAGCCAATGAAGTTGTTGTTACAGTTATTGTAGTTGGCGTTGTTGTTTCTACAGTAGTAACTGTTGGCGTAGATTTAGACAACATTTCTGTCGTTGTTGTCATAATAACAGTTGTTGTTTGCGTTGATGTTGCAATCGTTGTCGAAACTGTTGTAGCTGTAGCCAATGAAGTTGTTGTTACAGTTATTGTAGTTGGCGTTGTTGTTTCTACAGTAGTAACTGTTGGCGTAGATTTAGACAACATTTCTGTCGTTGTTGTCATAATAACAGTTGTTGTTTGCGTTGATGTTGCAATCGTTGTCGAAACTGTTGTAGCTGTAGCCAATGAAGTTGTTGTTACAGTTATTGTAGTTGGCGTTGTTGTTTCTACAGTAGTAACTGTTGGCGTAGATTTAGACAACATTTCTGTCGTTGTTGTCATAATAACAGTTGTTGTTTGCGTTGATGTTGCAATCGTTGTCGAAACTGTTGTAGCTGTAGCCAATGAAGTTGTTGTTACAGTTATTGTAGTTGGCGTTGTTGTTTCTACAGTAGTAACTGTTGGCGTAGATTTAGACAACATTTCTGTCGTTGTTGTCATAATAACAGTTGTTGTTTGCGTTGATGTTGCAATCGTTGTCGAAACTGTTGTAGCTGTAGCCAATGAAGTTGTTGTTACAGTTATTGTAGTTGGCGTTGTTGTTTCTACAGTAGTAACTGTTGGCGTAGATTTAGACAACATTTCTGTCGTTGTTGTCATAATAACAGTTGTTGTTTGCGTTGATGTTGCAATCGTTGTCGAAACTGTTGTAGCTGTAGCCAATGAAGTTGTTGTTACAGTTATTGTAGTTGGCGTTGTTGTTTCTACAGTAGTAACTGTTGGCGTAGATTTAGACAACATTTCTGTCGTTGTT
The DNA here is from genome assembly GCA_964035795.1 of Pterobdella sp. o SKG-2022. Lineage (NCBI taxonomy): Eukaryota > Metazoa > Annelida > Clitellata > Hirudinida > Piscicolidae > Pterobdella > Pterobdella occidentalis. The sequence goes on from CAXIVU010000122.1 coordinate 87,409, forward strand.
GTCATAATAACAGTTGTTGTTTGCGTTAATGTTGCAATCGTTGTCGAAACTGTTGTAGCTGTAGCCAATGAAGTTGTTGTTACAGAAATTGTAGTTGGCGTTGTTGTTTCTACAGTAGTAACTGTTGGCGTAGATTTAGACAACATTTCTGTCGTTGTTGTCATAATAACAGTTGTTGTTTGCGTTGATGTTGCAATCGTTGTCGAAACTGTTGTAGCTGTAGCCAATGAAGTTGTTGTTACAGTTATTGTAGTTGGCGTTGTTGTTTCTACAGTAGTAACTGTTGGCGTAGATTTAGACAACATTTCTGTCGTTGTTGTCATAATAACAGTTGTTGTTTGCGTTGATGTTGCAATCGTTGTCGAAACTGTTGTAGCTGTAGCCAATGAAGTTGTTGTTACAGTTATTGTAGTTGGCGTTGTTGTTTCTACAGTAGTAACTGTTGGCGTAGATTTAGACAACATTTCTGTCTTTGTTGTCATAATAACAGTTGTTGTTTGCGTTGATGTTGCAATCGATGTCGAAACTGTTGTAGCTGTAGCCAATGAAGTTGTTGTTACAGTTATTGTAGTTGGCGTTGTTGTTTCTACAGTAGTAACTGTTGGCGTAGATTTAGACAACATTTCTGTCGTTGTTGTCATAATAACAGTTGTTGTTTGCGTTGATGTTGCAATCGTTGTCGAAACTGTTGTAGCTGTAGCCAATGAAGTTGTTGTTACAGTTATTGTAGTTGGCGTTGTTGTTTCTACAGTAGTAACTGTTGGCGTAGATTTAGACAACATTTCTGTCTTTGTTGTCATAATAACAGTTGTTGTTTGCGTTGATGTTGCAATCGTTGTCGAAACTGTTGTAGCTATAGCCAATGAAGTTGTTGTTACAGTTATTGTAGTTGGCGTTGTTGTTTCTACAGTAGTAACTGTTGGCGTAGATTTAGACAACATTTCTGTCGTTGTTGTCATAATAAGAGTTGTTGTTTGCGTTGATGTTGCAATCGATGTCGAATCTGTTGTAGCTGTAGCCAATGAAGTTGTTGTTACAGTTATTGTAGTTGGCGTTGTTGTTTCTACAGTAGTAACTGTTGGCGTAGATTTAGACAACATTTCTGTCGTTGTTGTCATAATAACAGTTGTTGTTTGCGTTGATGTTGCAATCGTTGTCGAAACTGTTGTAGCTGTAGCCAATGAAGTTGTTGTTACAGTTATTGTAGTTGGCGTTGTTGTTTCTACAGTAGTAACTGTTGGCGTAGATTTAGACAACATTTCTGTCTTTGTTGTCATAATAACAGTTGTTGTTTGCGTTGATGTTGCAATCGTTGTCGAAACTGTTGTAGCTGTAGCCAATGAAGTTGTTGTTACAGTTATTGTAGTTGGCGTTGTTGTTTCTACAGTAGTAACTGTTGGCGTAGATTTAGACAACATTTCTGTCGTTGTTGTCATAATAACAGTTGTTGTTTGCGTTAATGTTGCAATCGTTGTCGAAACTGTTGTAGCTGTAGCCAAAGAAGTTGTTGTTACAGTTATTGTAGTTGGCGTTGTTGTTTCTACAGTAGTAACTGTTGGCGTAGATTTAGACAACATTTCTGTCGTTGTTGTCATAATAACAGTTGTTGTTTGCGTTGATGTTGCAATCGATGTCGAAACTGTTGTAGCTGTAGCCAATGAAGTTGTTGTTACAGTTATTGTAGTTGGCGTTGTTGTTTCTACAGTAGTAACTGTTGGCGTAGATTTAGACAACATTTCTGTCGTTGTTGTCATAATAACAGTTGTTGTTTGCGTTGATGTTGCAATCGTTGTCGAAACTGTTGTAGCTGTAGCCAATGAAGTTGTTGTTACAGTTATTGTAGTTGGCGTTGTTGTTTCTACAGTAGTAACTGTTGGCGTAGATTTAGACAACATTTCTGTCGTTGTTGTCATAATAACAGTTGTTGTTTGCGTTAATGTTGCAATCGTTGTCGAAACTGTTGTAGCTGTAGCCAAAGAAGTTGTTGTTACAGAAATTGTAGTTGGCGTTGTTGTTTCAACAGTAGTAACTGTTGGCGTAGATTTAGACAACATTTCTGTCGTTGTTGTCATAATAACAGTTGTTGTTTGCGTTGATGTTGCAATCGTTGTCGAAACTGTTGTAGCTGTAGCCAATGAAGTTGTTGTTACAGTTATTGTAGTTGGCGTTGTTGTTTCTACAGTAGTAACTGTTGGCGTAGATTTAGACAACATTTCTGTCGTTGTTGTCGTAATAACAGTTGTTGTTTGCGTTAATGTTGCAATCGTTGTCGAAACTGTTGTAGCTGTAGCCAATGAAGTTGTTGTTACAGAAATTGTAGTTGGCGTTGTTGTTTCTACAGTAGTAACTGTTGGCGTAGATTTAGACAACATTTCTGTCGTTGTTGTCATAATAACAGTTGTTGTTTGCGTTGATGTTGCAATCGTTGTCGAAACTGTTGTAGCTGTAGCCAATGAAGTTGTTGTTACAGTTATTGTAGTTGGCGTTGTTGTTTCTACAGTAGTAACTGTTGGCGTAGATTTAGACAACATTTCTGTCGTTGTTGTCATAATAACAGTTGTTGTTTGCGTTAATGTTGCAATCGTTGTCGAAACTGTTGTAGCTGTAGCCAATGAAGTTGTTGTTACAGAAATTGTAGTTGGCGTTGTTGTTTCTACAGTAGTAACTGTTGGCGTAGATTTAGACAACATTTCTGTCGTTGTTGTCATAATAACAGTTGTTGTTTGCGTTGATGTTGCAATCGTTGTCGAAACTGTTGTAGCTGTAGCCAATGAAGTTGTTGTTACAGTTATTGTAGTTGGCGTTGTTGTTTCTACAGTAGTAACTGTTGGCGTAGATTTAGACAACATTTCTGTCGTTGTTGTCATTATAACAGTTGTTGTTTGCGTTGATGTTGCAATCGTTGTCGAAACTGTTGTAGCTGTAGCCAATGAAGTTGTTGTTACAGTTATTGTAGTTGGCGTTGTTGTTTCTACAGTAGTAACTGTTGGCGTAGATTTAGACAACATTTCTGTCGTTGTTGTCATAATAACAGTTGTTGTTTGCGTTAATGTTGCAATCGTTGTCGAAACTGTTGTAGCTGTAGCCAATGAAGTTGTTGTTACAGAAATTGTAGTTGGCGTTGTTGTTTCTACAGTAGTAACTGTTGGCGTAGATTTAGACAACATTTCTGTCGTTGTTGTCATAATAACAGTTGTTGTTTGCGTTGATGTTGCAATCGTTGTCGAAACTGTTGTAGCTGTAGCCAATGAAGTTGTTGTTACAGTTATTGTAGTTGGCGTTGTTGTTTCTACAGTAGTAACTGTTGGCGTAGATTTAGACAACATTTCTGTCGTTGTTGTCATAATAACAGTTGTTGTTTGCGTTGATGTTGCAATCGTTGTCGAAACTGTTGTAGCTGTAGCCAATGAAGTTGTTGTTACAGTTATTGTAGTTGGCGTTGTTGTTTCTACAGTAGTAACTGTTGGCGTAGATTTAGACAACATTTCTGTCGTTGTTGTCATAATAACAGTTGTTGTTTGCGTTGATGTTGCAATCGTTGTCGAAACTGTTGTAGCTGTAGCCAATGAAGTTGTTGTTACAGTTATTGTAGTTGGCGTTGTTGTTTCTACAGTAGTAACTGTTGGCGTAGATTTAGACAACATTTCTGTCGTTGTTGTCATAATAACAGTTGTTGTTTGCGTTGATGTTGCAATCGTTGTCGAAACTGTTGTAGCTGTAGCCAATGAAGTTGTTGTTACAGTTATTGTAGTTGGCGTTGTTGTTTCTACAGTAGTAACTGTTGGCGTAGATTTAGACAACATTTCTGTCGTTGTTGTCATAATAACAGTTGTTGTTTGCGTTGATGTTGCAATCGTTGTCGAAACTGTTGTAGCTGTAGCCAATGAAGTTGTTGTCACAGTTATTGTAGTTGGCGTTGTTGTTTCTACAGTAGTAACAGTTGGCGTACATTTAGACAACATTTCTGTCGTTGTTGTCATAATAACAGTTGTTGTTTGCGTTGATGTTGCAATCGTTGTCGAAACTGTTGTAGCTGTAGCCAATGAAGTTGTTGTTACAGTTATTGTAGTTGGCGTTGTTGTTTCTACAGTAGTAACTGTTGGCGTAGATTTAGACAACATTTCTGTCGTTGTTGTCATAATAAGAGTTGTTGTTTGCGTTGATGTTGCAATCGATGTCGAAACTGTTGTAGCTGTAGCCAATGAAGTTGTTGTTACAGTTATTGTAGTTGGCGTTGTTGTTTCTACAGTAGTAACTGTTGGCGTAGATTTAGACAACATTTCTGTCGTTGTTGTCATAATAACAGTTGTTGTTTGCGTTGATGTTGCAATCGTTGTCGAAACTGTTGTAGCTGTAGCCAATGAAGTTGTTGTTACAGTTATTGTAGTTGGCGTTGTTGTTTCTACAGTAGTAACTGTTGGCGTAGATTTAGACAACATTTCTGTCTTTGTTGTCATAATAACAGTTGTTGTTTGCGTTGATGTTGCAATCGTTGTCGAAACTGTTGTAGCTGTAGCCAATGAAGTTGTTGTTACAGTTATTGTAGTTGGCGTTGTTGTTTCTACAGTAGTAACTGTTGGCGTAGATTTAGACAACATTTCTGTCGTTGTTGTCATAATAACAGTTGTTGTTTGCGTTAATGTTGCAATCGTTGTCGAAACTGTTGTAGCTGTAGCCAAAGAAGTTGTTGTTACAGAAATTGTAGTTGGCGTTGTTGTTTCTACAGTAGTAACTGTTGGCGTAGATTTAGACAACATTTCTGTCGTTGTTGTCATAATAACAGTTGTTGTTTGCGTTGATGTTGCAATCGTTGTCGAAACTGTTGTAGCTGTAGCCAATGAAGTTGTTGTTACAGTTATTGTAGTTGGCGTTGTTGTTTCTACAGTAGTAACTGTTGGCGTAGATTTAGACAACATTTCTGTCGTTGTTGTCATAATAACAGTTGTTGTTTGCGTTAATGTTGCAATCGTTGTCGAAACTGTTGTAGCTGTAGCCAAAGAAGTTGTTGTTACAGAAATTGTAGTTGGCGTTGTTGTTTCTACAGTAGTAACTGTTGGCGTAGATTTAGACAACATTTCTGTCGTTGTTGTCATAATAACAGTTGTTGTTTGCGTTGATGTTGCAATCGTTGTCGAAACTGTTGTAGCTGTAGCCAATGAAGTTGTTGTTACAGTTATTGTAGTTGGCGTTGTTGTTTCTACAGTAGTAACTGTTGGCGTAGATTTAGACAACATTTCTGTCGTTGTTGTCATAATAACAGTTGTTGTTTGCGTTGATGTTGCAATCGTTGTCGAAACTGTTGTAGCTGTAGCCAATGAAGTTGTTGTTACAGTTATTGTAGTTGGCGTTGTTGTTTCTACAGTAGTAACTGTTGGCGTAGATTTAGACAACATTTCTGTCGTTGTTGTCATAATAACAGTTGTTGTTTGCGTTAATGTTGCAATCGTTGTCGAAACTGTTGTAGCTGTAGCCAATGAAGTTGTTGTTACAGTTATTGTAGTTGGCGTTGTTGTTTCTACAGTAGTAACTGTTGGCGTAGATTTAGACAACATTTCTGTCGTTGTTGTCATAATAACAGTTGTTGTTTGCGTTGATGTTGCAATCGTTGTCGAAACTGTTGTAGCTGTAGCCAATGAAGTTGTTGTTACAGTTATTGTAGTTGGCGTTGTTGTTTCTACAGTAGTAACTGTTGGCGTAGATTTAGACAACATTTCTGTCGTTGTTGTCATTATAACAGTTGTTGTTTGCGTTGATGTTGCAATCGTTGTCGAAACTGTTGTAGCTGTAGCCAATGAAGTTGTTGTTACAGTTATTGTAGTTGGCGTTGTTGTTTCTACAGTAGTAACTGTTGGCGTAGATTTAGACAACATTTCTGTCGTTGTTGTCATAATAACAGTTGTTGTTTGCGTTAATGTTGCAATCGTTGTCGAAACTGTTGTAGCTGTAGCCAATGAAGTTGTTGTTACAGAAATTGTAGTTGGCGTTGTTGTTTCTACAGTAGTAACTGTTGGCGTAGATTTAGACAACATTTCTGTCGTTGTTGTCATAATAACAGTTGTTGTTTGCGTTGATGTTGCAATCGTTGTCGAAACTGTTGTAGCTGTAGCCAATGAAGTTGTTGTTACAGTTATTGTAGTTGGCGTTGTTGTTTCTACAGTAGTAACTGTTGGCGTAGATTTAGACAACATTTCTGTCGTTGTTGTCATAATAACAGTTGTTGTTTGCGTTGATGTTGCAATCGTTGTCGAAACTGTTGTAGCTGTAGCCAATGAAGTTGTTGTTACAGTTATTGTAGTTGGCGTTGTTGTTTCTACAGTAGTAACTGTTGGCGTAGATTTAGACAACATTTCTGTCGTTGTTGTCATAATAACAGTTGTTGTTTGCGTTGATGTTGCAATCGTTGTCGAAACTGTTGTAGCTGTAGCCAATGAAGTTGTTGTTACAGTTATTGTAGTTGGCGTTGTTGTTTCTACAGTAGTAACTGTTGGCGTAGATTTAGACAACATTTCTGTCGTTGTTGTCATAATAACAGTTGTTGTTTGCGTTGATGTTGCAATCGTTGTCGAAACTGTTGTAGCTGTAGCCAATGAAGTTGTTGTTACAGTTATTGTAGTTGGCGTTGTTGTTTCTACAGTAGTAACTGTTGGCGTAGATTTAGACAACATTTCTGTCGTTGTTGTCATAATAACAGTTGTTGTTTGCGTTGATGTTGCAATCGTTGTCGAAACTGTTGTAGCTGTAGCCAATGAAGTTGTTGTTACAGTTATTGTAGTTGGCGTTGTTGTTTCTACAGTAGTAACTGTTGGCGTAGATTTAGACAACATTTCTGTCGTTGTTGTCATAATAACAGTTGTTGTTTGCGTTGATGTTGCAATCGTTGTCGAAACTGTTGTAGCTGTAGCCAATGAAGTTGTTGTTACAGTTATTGTAGTTGGCGTTGTTGTTTCTACAGTAGTAACTGTTGGCGTAGATTTAGACAACATTTCTGTCGTTGTTGTCATAATAACAGTTGTTGTTTGCGTTGATGTTGCAATCGTTGTCGAAACTGTTGTAGCTGTAGCCAATGAAGTTGTTGTTACAGTTATTGTAGTTGGCGTTGTTGTTTCTACAGTAGTAACTGTTGGCGTAGATTTAGACAACATTTCTGTCGTTGTTGTCATAATAACAGTTGTTGTTTGCGTTGATGTTGCAATCGTTGTCGAAACTGTTGTAGCTGTAGCCAATGAAGTTGTTGTTACAGTTATTGTAGTTGGCGTTGTTGTTTCTACAATAGTAACTGTTGGCGTAGATTTAGACAACATTTCTGTCGTTGTTGTCATAATAACAGTTGTTGTTTGCGTTAATGTTGCAATCGTTGTCGAAACTGTTGTAGCTGTAGCCAATGAAGTTGTTGTTACAGAAATTGTAGTTGGCGTTGTTGTTTCTACAGTAGTAACTGTTGGCGTAGATTTAGACAACATTTCTGTCGTTGTTGTCATAATAACAGTTGTTGTTTGCGTTGATGTTGCAATCGTTGTCGAAACTGTTGTAGCTGTAGCCAATGAAGTTGTTGTCACAGTTATTGTAGTTGGCGTTGTTGTTTCTACAGTAGTAACTGTTGGCGTAGATTTAGACAACATTTCTGTCGTTGTTGTCATAATAACAGTTGTTGTTTGCGTTGATGTTGCAATCGTTGTCGAAACTGTTGTAGCTGTAGCCAATGAAGTTGTTGTTACAGTTATTGTAGTTGGCGTTGTTGTTTCTACAGTAGTAACTGTTGGCGTAGATTTAGACAACATTTCTGTCTTTGTTGTCATAATAACAGTTGTTGTTTGCGTTGATGTTGCAATCGATGTCGAAACTGTTGTAGCTGTAGCCAATGAAGTTGTTGTTACAGTTATTGTAGTTGGCGTTGTTGTTTCTACAGTAGTAACTGTTGGCGTAGATTTAGACAACATTTCTGTCGTTGTTGTCATAATAACAGTTGTTGTTTGCGTTGATGTTGCAATCGTTGTCGAAACTGTTGTAGCTGTAGCCAATGAAGTTGTTGTTACAGTTATTGTAGTTGGCGTTGTTGTTTCTACAGTAGTAACTGTTGGCGTAGATTTAGACAACATTTCTGTCTTTGTTGTCATAATAACAGTTGTTGTTTGCGTTGATGTTGCAATCGTTGTCGAAACTGTTGTAGCTATAGCCAATGAAGTTGTTGTTACAGTTATTGTAGTTGGCGTTGTTGTTTCTACAGTAGTAACTGTTGGCGTAGATTTAGACAACATTTCTGTCGTTGTTGTCATAATAAGAGTTGTTGTTTGCGTTGATGTTGCAAGCGATGTCGAAACTGTTGTAGCTGTAGCCAATGAAGTTGTTGTTACAGTTATTGTAGTTGGCGTTGTTGTTTCTACAGTAGTAACTGTTGGCGTAGATTTAGACAACATTTCTGTCGTTGTTGTCATAATAACAGTTGTTGTTTGCGTTGATGTTGCAATCGTTGTCGAAACTGTTGTAGCTGTAGCCAATGAAGTTGTTGTTACAGTTATTGTAGTTGGCGTTGTTGTTTCTACAGTAGTAACTGTTGGCGTAGATTTAGACAACATTTCTGTCTTTGTTGTCATAATAACAGTTGTTGTTTGCGTTGATGTTGCAATCGTTGTCGAAACTGTTGTAGCTGTAGCCAATGAAGTTGTTGTTACAGTTATTGTAGTTGGCGTTGTTGTTTCTACAGTAGTAACTGTTGGCGTAGATTTAGACAACATTTCTGTCGTTGTTGTCATAATAACAGTTGTTGTTTGCGTTAATGTTGCAATCGTTGTCGAAACTGTTGTAGCTGTACCCAAAGAAGTTGTTGTTACAGAAATTGTAGTTGGCGTTGTTGTTTCTACAGTAGTAACTGTTGGCGTAGATTTAGACAACATTTCTGTCGTTGTTGTCATAATAACAGTTGTTGTTTGCGTTGATGTTGCAATCGTTGTCGAAACTGTTGTAGCTGTAGCCAATGAAGTTGTTGTTACAGTTATTGTAGTTGGCGTTGTTGTTTCTACAGTAGTAACTGTTGGCGTAGATTTAGACAACATTTCTGTCGTTGTTGTCATAATAACAGTTGTTGTTTGCGTTAATGTTGCAATCGTTGTCGAAACTGTTGTAGCTGTAGCCAATGAAGTTGTTGTTACAGAAATTGTAGTTGGCGTTGTTGTTTCTACAGTAGTAACTGTTGGCGTAGATTTAGACAACATTTCTGTCGTTGTTGTCATAATAACAGTTGTTGTTTGCGTTGATGTTGCAATCGTTGTCGAAACTGTTGTAGCTGTAGCCAATGAAGTTGTTGTTACAGTTATTGTAGTTGGCGTTGTTGTTTCTACAGTAGTAACTGTTGGCGTAGATTTAGACAACATTTCTGTCGTTGTTGTCATAATAACAGTTGTTGTTTGCGTTAATGTTGCAATCGTTGTCGAAACTGTTGTAGCTGTAGCCAATGAAGTTGTTGTTACAGAAATTGTAGTTGGCGTTGTTGTTTCTACAGTAGTAACTGTTGGCGTAGATTTAGACAACATTTCTGTCGTTGTTGTCATAATAACAGTTGTTGTTTGCGTTAATGTTGCAATCGTTGTCGAAACTGTTGTAGCTGTAGCCAAAGAAGTTGTTGTTACAGAAATTGTAGTTGGCGTTGTTGTTTCTACAATAGTAACTGTTGGCGTAGATTTAGACAACATTTCTGTCGTTGTTGTCATAATAACAGTTGTTGTTTGCGTTGATGTTGCAATCGTTGTCGAAACTGTTGTAGCTGTAGCCAATGAAGTTGTTGTTACAGTTATTGTAGTTGGCGTTGTTGTTTCTACAGTAGTAACTGTTGGCGTAGATTTAGACAACATTTCTGTCGTTGTTGTCATAATAACAGTTGTTGTTTGCGTTAATGTTGCAATCGTTGTCGAAACTGTTGTAGCTGTAGCCAATGAAGTTGTTGTTACAGAAATTGTAGTTGGCGTTGTTGTTTCTACAGTAGTAACTGTTGGCGTAGATTTAGACAACATTTCTGTCGTTGTTGTCATAATAACAGTTGTTGTTTGCGTTGATGTTGCAATCGTTGTCGAAACTGTTGTAGCTGTAGCCAATGAAGTTGTTGTTACAGTTATTGTAGTTGGCGTTGTTGTTTCTACAGTAGTAACTGTTGGCGTAGATTTAGACAACATTTCTGTCGTTGTTGTCATAATAACAGTTGTTGTTTGCGTTAATGTTGCAATCGTTGTCGAAACTGTTGTAGCTGTAGCCAATGAAGTTGTTGTTACAGAAATTGTAGTTGGCGTTGTTGTTTCTACAGTAGTAACTGTTGGCGTAGATTTAGACAACATTTCTGTCGTTGTTGTCATAATAACAGTTGTTGTTTGCGTTGATGTTGCAATCGTTGTCGAAACTGTTGTAGCTGTAGCCAATGAAGTTGTTGTTACAGTTATTGTAGTTGGCGTTGTTGTTTCTACAGTAGTAACTGTTGGCGTAGATTTAGACAACATTTCTGTCGTTGTTGTCATTATAACAGTTGTTGTTTGCGTTGATGTAGCAATCGTTGTCGAAACTGTTGTAGCTGTAGCCAATGAAGTTGTTGTTACAGTTATTGTAGTTGGCGTTGTTGTTTCTACAGTAGTAACTGTTGGCGTAGATTTAGACAACATTTCTGTCGTTGTTGTCATAATAACAGTTGTTGTTTGCGTTGATGTTGCAATCGTTGTCGAAACTGTTGTAGCTGTAGCCAATGAAGTTGTTGTTACAGTTATTGTAGTTGGCGTTGTTGTTTCTACAGTAGTAACTGTTGGCGTAGATTTAGACAACATTTCTGTCGTTGTTGTCATAATAACAGTTGTTGTTTGCGTTGATGTTGCAATCGTTGTCGAAACTGTTGTAGCTGTAGCCAATGAAGTTGTTGTTACAGTTATTGTAGTTGGCGTTGTTGTTTCTACAGTAGTAACTGTTGGCGTAGATTTAGACAACATTTCTGTCGTTGTTGTCATAATAACAGTTGTTGTTTGCGTTGATGTTGCAATCGTTGTCGAAACTGTTGTAGCTGTAGCCAATGAAGTTGTTGTTACAGAAATTGTAGTTGGCGTTGTTGTTTCTACAGTAGTAACTGTTGGCGTAGATTTAGACAACATTTCTGTCGTTGTTGTCATAATAACAGTTGTTGTTTGCGTTGATGTTGCAATCGTTGTCGAAACTGTTGTAGCTGTAGCCAATGAAGTTGTTGTTACAGTTATTGTAGTTGGCGTTGTTGTTTCTACAGTAGTAACTGTTGGCGTAGATTTAGACAACATTTCTGTCGTTGTTGTCATAATAACAGTTGTTGTTTGCGTTAATGTTGCAATCGTTGTCGAAACTGTTGTAGCTGTAGCCAATGAAGTTGTTGTTACAGAAATTGTAGTTGGCGTTGTTGTTTCTACAGTAGTAACTGTTGGCGTAGATTTAGACAACATTTCTGTCGTTGTTGTCATAATAACAGTTGTTGTTTGCGTTAATGTTGCAATCGTTGTCGAAACTGTTGTAGCTGTAGCCAAAGAAGTTGTTGTTACAGAAATTGTAGTTGGCGTTGTTGTTTCTACAATAGTAACTGTTGGCGTAGATTTAGACAACATTTCTGTCGTTGTTGTCATAATAACAGTTGTTGTTTGCGTTGATGTTGCAATCGTTGTCGAAACTGTTGTAGCTGTAGCCAATGAAGTTGTTGTTACAGTTATTGTAGTTGGCGTTGTTGTTTCTACAGTAGTAACTGTTGGCGTAGATTTAGACAACATTTCTGTCGTTGTTGTCATAATAACAGTTGTTGTTTGCGTTAATGTTGCAATCGTTGTCGAAACTGTTGTAGCTGTAGCCAATGAAGTTGTTGTTACAGAAATTGTAGTTGGCGTTGTTGTTTCTACAGTAGTAACTGTTGGCGTAGATTTAGACAACATTTCTGTCGTTGTTGTCATAATAACAGTTGTTGTTTGCGTTGATGTTGCAATCGTTGTCGAAACTGTTGTAGCTGTAGCCAATGAAGTTGTTGTTACAGTTATTGTAGTTGGCGTTGTTGTTTCTACAGTAGTAACTGTTGGCGTAGATTTAGACAACATTTCTGTCGTTGTTGTCATAATAACAGTTGTTGTTTGCGTTGATGTTGCAATCGTTGTCGAAACTGTTGTAGCTGTAGCCAATGAAGTTGTTGTTACAGTTATTGTAGTTGGCGTTGTTGTTTCTACAGTAGTAACTGTTGGCGTAGATTTAGACAACATTTTTGTCGTTGTTGTCATAATAACAGTTGTTGTTTGCGTTAATGTTGCAATCGTTGTCGAAACTGTTGTAGCTGTAGCCAATGAAGTTGTTGTTACAGAAATTGTAGTTGGCGTTGTTGTTTCTACAGTAGTAACTGTTGGCGTAGATTTAGACAACATTTCTGTCGTTGTTGTCATAATAACAGTTGTTGTTTGCGTTGATGTTGCAATCGTTGTCGAAACTGTTGTAGCTGTAGCCAATGAAGTTGTTGTCACAGTTATTGTAGTTGGCGTTGTTGTTTCTACAGTAGTAACTGTTGGCGTAGATTTAGACAACATTTCTGTCGTTGTTGTCATAATAACAGTTGTTGTTTGCGTTGATGTTGCAATCGTTGTCGAAACTGTTGTAGCTGTAGCCAATGAAGTTGTTGTTACAGTTATTGTAGTTGGCGTTGTTGTTTCTACAGTAGTAACTGTTGGCGTAGATTTAGACAACATTTCTGTCGTTGTTGTCATAATAACAGTTGTTGTTTGCGTTGATGTTGCAATCGTTGTCGAAACTGTTGTAGCTGTAGCCAATGAAGTTGTTGTTACAGTTATTGTAGTTGGCGTTGTTGTTTCTACAGTAGTAACTGTTGGCGTAGATTTAGACAACATTTCTGTCGTTGTTGTCATAATAACAGTTGTTGTTTGCGTTGATGTTGCAATCGTTGTCGAAACTGTTGTAGCTGTAGCCAATGAAGTTGTTGTTACAGTTATTGTAGTTGGCGTTGTTGTTTCTACAGTAGTAACTGTTGGCGTAGATTTAGACAACATTTCTGTCGTTGTTGTCATTATAACCGTTGTTGTTTGCGTTGATGTTGCAATCGTTGTCGAAACTGTTGTAGCTGTAGCCAATGAAGTTGTTGTTACAGTTATTGTAGTTGGCGTTGTTGTTTCTACAGTAGTAACTGTTGGCGTAGATTTAGACAACATTTCTGTCGTTGTTGTCATAATAACAGTTGTTGTTTGCGTTGATGTTGCAATCGTTGTCGAAACTGTTGTAGCTGTAGCCAATGAAGTTGTTGTTACAGAAATTGTAGTTGGCGTTGTTGTTTCTACAGTAGTAACTGTTGGCGTAGATGTAGACAACATTTCTGTCTTTGTTGTCATAATAACAGTTGTTGTTTGCGTTGATGTTGCAATCGTTGTCGAAACTGTTGTAGCTGTAGCCAATGAAGTTGTTGTTACAGTTATTGTAGTTGGCGTTGTTGTTTCTACAGTAGTAACTGTTGGCGTAGATTTAGACAACATTTCTGTCGTTGTTGTCATAATAACAGTTGTTGTTTGCGTTGATGTTGCAATCGTTGTCGAAACTGTTGTAGCTGTAGCCAATGAAGTTGTTGTTACAGTTATTGTAGTTGGCGTTGTTGTTTCTACAGTAGTAACTGTTGGCGTAGATTTAGACAACATTTCTGTCTTTGTTGTCATAATAACAGTTGTTGTTTGCGTTGATGTTGCAATCGTTGTCGAAACTGTTGTAGCTATAGCCAATGAAGTTGTTGTTACAGTTATTGTAGTTGGCGTTGTTGTTTCTACAGTAGTAACTGTTGGCGTAGATTTAAACAACATTTTTGTCGTTGTTGTCATAATAACAGTTGTTGTTTGCGTTGATGTTGCAATCGTTGTCGAAACTGTTGTAGCTGTAGTCAATGAAGTTGTTGTTACAGTTATTGTAGTTGGCGTTGTTGTTTCTACAGTAGTAACTGTTGGCGTAGATTTAGACAACATTTCTGTCGTTGTTGTCATAATAACAGTTGTTGTTTGCGTTAATGTTGCAATCGTTGTCGAAACTGTTGTAGCTGTAGCCAATGAAGTTGTTGTTACAGAAATTGTAGTTGGCGTTGTTGTTTCTACAGTAGTAACTGTTGGCGTAGATTTAGACAACATTTCTGTCGTTGTTGTCATAATAACAGTTGTTGTTTGCGTTGATGTTGCAATCGTTGTCGAAACTGTTGTAGCTGTAGCCAATGAAGTTGTTGTCACAGTTATTGTAGTTGGCGTTGTTGTTTCTACAGTAGTAACTGTTGGCGTAGATTTAGACAACATTTCTGTCGTTGTTGTCATAATAACAGTTGTTGTTTGCGTTGATGTTGCAATCGTTGTCGAAACTGTTGTAGCTGTAGCCAATGAAGTTGTTGTTACAGTTATTGTAGTTGGCGTTGTTGTTTCTACAGTAGTAACTGTTGGCGTAGATTTAGACAACATTTCTGTCTTTGTTGTCATAATAACAGTTGTTGTTTGCGTTGATGTTGCAATCGATGTCGAAACTGTTGTAGCTGTAGCCAATGAAGTTGTTGTTACAGTTATTGTAGTTGGCGTTGTTGTTTCTACAGTAGTAACTGTTGGCGTAGATTTAGACAACATTTCTGTCTTTGTTGTCATAATAACAGTTGTTGTTTGCGTTGATGTTGCAATCGTTGTCGAAACTGTTGTAGCTATAGCCAATGAAGTTGTTGTTACAGTTATTGTAGTTGGCGTTGTTGTTTCTACAGTAGTAACTGTTGGCGTAGATTTAGACAACATTTTTGTCGTTGTTGTCATAATAACAGTTGTTGTTTGCGTTGATGTTGCAATCGTTGTCGAAACTGTTGTAGCTGTAGTCAATGAAGTTGTTGTTACAGTTATTGTAGTTGGCGTTGTTGTTTCTACAGTAGTAACTGTTGGCGTAGATGTAGACAACATTTCTGTCTTTGTTGTCATAATAACAGTTGTTGTTTGCGTTGATGTTGCAATCGTTGTCGAAACTGTTGTAGCTGTAGCCAATGAAGTTGTTGTTACAGTTATTGTAGTTGGCGTTGTTGTTTCTACAGTAGTAACTGTTGGCGTAGATTTAGACAACATTTCTGTCGTTGTTGTCATAATAACAGTTGTTGTTTGCGTTGATGTTGCAATCGTTGTCGAAACTGTTGTAGCTGTAGCCAATGAAGTTGTTGTTACAGTTATTGTAGTTGGCGTTGTTGTTTCTACAGTAGTAACTGTTGGCGTAGATTTAGACAACATTTCTGTCTTTGTTGTCATAATAACAGTTGTTGTTTGCGTTGATGTTGCAATCGTTGTCGAAACTGTTGTAGCTATAGCCAATGAAGTTGTTGTTACAGTTATTGTAGTTGGCGTTGTTGTTTCTACAGTAGTAACTGTTGGCGTAGATTTAGACAACATTTTTGTCGTTGTTGTCATAATAACAGTTGTTGTTTGCGTTGATGTTGCAATCGTTGTCGAAACTGTTGTAGCTGTAGTCAATGAAGTTGTTGTTACAGTTATTGTAGTTGGCGTTGTTGTTTCTACAGTAGTAACTGTTGGCGTAGATTTAGACAACATTTCTGTCGTTGTTGTCATAATAACAGTTGTTGTTTGCGTTAATGTTGCAATCGTTGTCGAAACTGTTGTAGCTGTAGCCAATGAAGTTGTTGTTACAGAAATTGTAGTTGGCGTTGTTGTTTCTACAGTAGTAACTGTTGGCGTAGATTTAGACAACATTTCTGTCGTTGTTGTCATAATAACAGTTGTTGTTTGCGTTGATGTTGCAATCGTTGTCGAAACTGTTGTAGCTGTAGCCAATGAAGTTGTTGTCACAGTTATTGTAGTTGGCGTTGTTGTTTCTACAGTAGTAACTGTTGGCGTAGATTTAGACAACATTTCTGTCGTTGTTGTCATAATAACAGTTGTTGTTTGCGTTGATGTTGCAATCGTTGTCGAAACTGTTGTAGCTGTAGCCAATGAAGTTGTTGTTACAGTTATTGTAGTTGGCGTTGTTGTTTCTACAGTAGTAACTGTTGGCGTAGATTTAGACAACATTTCTGTCTTTGTTGTCATAATAACAGTTGTTGTTTGCGTTGATGTTGCAATCGATGTCGAAACTGTTGTAGCTGTAGCCAATGAAGTTGTTGTTACAGTTATTGTAGTTGGCGTTGTTGTTTCTACAGTAGTAACTGTTGGCGTAGATTTAGACAACATTTCTGTCGTTGTTGTCATAATAACAGTTGTTGTTTGCGTTGATGTTGCAATCGTTGTCGAACCTGTTGTAGCTGTAGCCAATGAAGTTGTTGTTACAGTTATTGTAGTTGGCGTTGTTGTTTCTACAGTAGTAACTGTTGGCGTAGATTTAGACAACATTTCTGTCGTTGTTGTCATAATAAGAGTTGTTGTTTGCGTTGATGTTGCAATCGTTGTCGAAACTGTTGTAGCTGTAGCCAATGAAGTTGTTGTTACAGTTATTGTAGTTGGCGTTGTTGTTTCTACAGTAGTAACTGTTGGCGTAGATTTAGACAACATTTCTGTCGTTGTTGTCATAATAACAGTTGTTGTTTGCGTTGATGTTGCAATCGTTGTCGAAACTGTTGTAGCTGTAGCCAATGAAGTTGTTGTTACAGTTATTGTAGTTGGCGTTGTTGTTTCTACAGTAGTAACTGTTGGCGTAGATTTAGACAACATTTCTGTCGTTGTTGTCATAATAAGAGTTGTTGTTTGCGTTGATGTTGCAATCGATGTCGAAACTGTTGTAGCTGTAGCCAATGAAGTTGTTGTTACAGTTATTGTAGTTGGCGTTGTTGTTTCTACAGTAGTAACTGTTGGCGTAGATTTAGACAACATTTCTGTCGTTGTTGTCATAATAACAGTTGTTGTTTGCGTTGATGTTGCAATCGTTGTCGAAACTGTTGTAGCTGTAGCCAATGAAGTTGTTGTTACAGTTATTGTAGTTGGCGTTGTTGTTTCTACAGTAGTAACTGTTGGCGTAGATTTAGACAACATTTCTGTCGTTGTTGTCATAATAACAGTTGTTGTTTGCGTTGATGTTGCAATCGTTGTCGAAACTGTTGTAGCTGTAGCCAATGAAGTTGTTGTTACAGTTATTGTAGTTGGCGTTGTTGTTTCTACAGTAGTAACTGTTGGCGTAGATTTAGACAACATTTCTGTCGTTGTTGTCATAATAACAGTTGTTGTTTGCGTTAATGTTGCAATCGTTGTCGAAACTGTTGTAGCTGTAGCCAATGAAGTTGTTGTTACAGTTATTGTAGTTGGCGTTGTTGTTTCTACAGTAGTAACTGTTGGCGTAGATTTAGACAACATTTCTATCGTTGTTGTCATAATAACAGTTGTTGTTTGCGTTGATGTTGCAATCGTTGTCGAAACTGTTGTAGCTGTAGCCAATGAAATTGTTGTTACAGAAATTGTAGTTGGCGTTGTTGTTTCTACAGTAGTAACTGTTGGCGTAGATTTAGACAACATTTCTGTCGTTGTTGTCATAATAACAGTTGTTGTTTGCGTTGATGTTGCAATCGTTGTCGAAACTGTTGTAGCTGTAGCCAATGAAGTTGTTGTTACAGTTATTGTAGTTGGCGTTGTTGTTTCTACAGTAGTAACTGTTGGCGTAGATTTAGACAACATTTCTGTCGTTGTTGTCATAATAACAGTTGTTGTTTGCGTTGATGTTGCAATCGTTGTCGAAACAGTTGTAGCTATAGCCAATGAAGTTGTTGTTACAGTTATTGTAGTTGGCGTTGTTGTTTCTACAGTAGTAACTGTTGGCGTAGATTTAGACAACATTTCTGTCGTTGTTGTCATAATAACAGTTGTTGTTTGCGTTGATGTTGCAATCGTTGTCGAAACTGTTGTAGCTGTAGCCAATGAAGTTGTTGTTACAGTTATTGTAGTTGGCGTTGTTGTTTCTACAGTAGTAACTGTTGGCGTAGATTTAGACAACATTTCTGTCTTTGTTGTCATAATAACAGTTGTTGTTTGCGTTGATGTTGCAATCGATGTCGAAACTGTTGTAGCTGTAGCCAATGAAGTTGTTGTTACAGTTATTGTAGTTGGCGTTGTTGTTTCTACAGTAGTAACTGTTGGCGTAGATTTAGACAACATTTCTGTCGTTGTTGTCATAATAACAGTTGTTGTTTGCGTTGATGTTGCAATCGTTGTCGAACCTGTTGTAGCTGTAGCCAATGAAGTTGTTGTTACAGTTATTGTAGTTGGCGTTGTTGTTTCTACAGTAGTAACTGTTGGCGTAGATTTAGACAACATTTCTGTCTTTGTTGTCATAATAACAGTTGTTGTTTGCGTTGATGTTGCAATCGTTGTCGAAACTGTTGTAGCTATAGCCAATGAAGTTGTTGTTACAGTTATTGTAGTTGGCGTTGTTGTTTCTACAGTAGTAACTGTTGGCGTAGATTTAGACAACATTTCTGTCGTTGTTGTCATAATAACAGTTGTTGTTTGCGTTGATGTTGCAATCGTTGTCGAAACTGTTGTAGCTGTAGCCAATGAAGTTGTTGTTACAGTTATTGTAGTTGGCGTTGTTGTTTCTACAGTAGTAACTGTTGGCGTAGATTTAGACAACATTTCTGTCTTTGTTGTCATAATAACAGTTGTTGTTTGCGTTGATGTTGCAATCGATGTCGAAACTGTTGTAGCTGTAGCCAATGAAGTTGTTGTTACAGTTATTGTAGTTGGCGTTGTTGTTTCTACAGTAGTAACTGTTGGCGTAGATTTAGACAACATTTCTGTCGTTGTTGTCATAATAACAGTTGTTGTTTGCGTTGATGTTGCAATCGTTGTCGAACCTGTTGTAGCTGTAGCCAATGAAGTTGTTGTTACAGTTATTGTAGTTGGCGTTGTTGTTTCTACAGTAGTAACTGTTGGCGTAGATTTAGACAACATTTCTGTCTTTGTTGTCATAATAACAGTTGTTGTTTGCGTTGATGTTGCAATCGTTGTCGAAACTGTTGTAGCTATAGCCAATGAAGTTGTTGTTACAGTTATTGTAGTTGGCGTTGTTGTTTCTACAGTAGTAACTGTTGGCGTAGATTTAGACAACATTTCTGTCGTTGTTGTCATAATAACAGTTGTTGTTTGCGTTGATGTTGCAATCGTTGTCGAAACTGTTGTAGCTGTAGCCAATGAAGTTGTTGTTACAGTTATTGTAGTTGGCGTTGTTGTTTCTACAGTAGTAACTGTTGGCGTAGATTTAGACAACATTTCTGTCTTTGTTGTCATAATAACAGTTGTTGTTTGCGTTGATGTTGCAATCGTTGTCGAAACTGTTGTAGCTGTAGCCAATGAAGTTGTTGTTACAGTTATTGTAGTTGGCGTTGTTGTTTCTACAGTAGTAACTGTTGGCGTAGATTTAGACAACATTTCTGTCGTTGTTGTCATAATAACAGTTGTTGTTTGCGTTAATGTTGCAATCGTTGTCGAAACTGTTGTAGCTGTAGCCAATGAAGTTGTTGTTACAGTTATTGTAGTTGGCGTTGTTGTTTCTACAGTAGTAACTGTTGGCGTAGATTTAGACAACATTTCTGTCGTTGTTGTCATAATAACAGTTGTTGTTTGCGTTGATGTTGCAATCGTTGTCGAACCTGTTGTAGCTGTAGCCAATGAAGTTGTTGTTACAGTTATTGTAGTTGGCGTTGTTGTTTCTACAGTAGTAACTGTTGGCGTAGATTTAGACAACATTTCTGTCTTTGTTGTCATAATAACAGTTGTTGTTTGCGTTGATGTTGCAATCGTTGTCGAAACTGTTGTAGCTATAGCCAATGAAGTTGTTGTTACAGTTATTGTAGTTGGCGTTGTTGTTTCTACAGTAGTAACTGTTGGCGTAGATTTAGACAACATTTCTGTCGTTGTTGTCATAATAAGAGTTGTTGTTTGCGTTGATGTTGCAATCGATGTCGAAACTGTTGTAGCTGTAGCCAATGAAGTTGTTGTTACAGTTATTGTAGTTGGCGTTGTTGTTTCTACAGTAGTAACTGTTGGCGTAGATTTAGACAACATTTCTGTCGTTGTTGTCATAATAACAGTTGTTGTTTGCGTTGATGTTGCAATCGTTGTCGAAACTGTTGTAGCTGTAGCCAATGAAGTTGTTGTTACAGTTATTGTAGTTGGCGTTGTTGTTTCTACAGTAGTAACTGTTGGCGTAGATTTAGACAACATTTCTGTCTTTGTTGTCATAATAACAGTTGTTGTTTGCGTTGATGTTGCAATCGTTGTCGAAACTGTTGTAGCTGTAGCCAATGAAGTTGTTGTTACAGTTATTGTAGTTGGCGTTGTTGTTTCTACAGTAGTAACTGTTGGCGTAGATTTAGACAACATTTCTGTCGTTGTTGTCATAATAACAGTTGTTGTTTGCGTTGATGTTGCAATCGTTGTCGAACCTGTTGTAGCTGTAGCCAATGAAGTTGTTGTTACAGTTATTGTAGTTGGCGTTGTTGTTTCTACAGTAGTAACTGTTGGCGTAGATTTAGACAACATTTCTGTCATTGTTGTCATAATAACAGTTGTTGTTTGCGTTGATGTTGCAATCGTTGTCGAAACTGTTGTAGCTATAGCCAATGAAGTTGTTGTTACAGTTATTGTAGTTGGCGTTGTTGTTTCTACAGTAGTAACTGTTGGCGTAGATTTAGACAACATTTCTGTCGTTGTTGTCATAATAAGAGTTGTTGTTTGCGTTGATGTTGCAATCGATGTCGAAACTGTTGTAGCTGTAGCCAATGAAGTTGTTGTTACAGTTATTGTAGTTGGCGTTGTTGTTTCTACAGTAGTAACTGTTGGCGTAGATTTAGACAACATTTCTGTCGTTGTTGTCATAATAACAGTTGTTGTTTGCGTTGATGTTGCAATCGTTGTCGAAACTGTTGTAGCTGTAGCCAATGAAGTTGTTGTTACAGTTATTGTAGTTGGCGTTGTTGTTTCTACAGTAGTAACTGTTGGCGTAGATTTAGACAACATTTCTGTCTTTGTTGTCATAATAACAGTTGTTGTTTGCGTTGATGTTGCAATCGTTGTCGAAACTGTTGTAGCTGTAGCCAATGAAGTTGTTGTTACAGTTATTGTAGTTGGCGTTGTTGTTTCTACAGTAGTAACTGTTGGCGTAGATTTAGACAACATTTCTGTCGTTGTTGTCATAATAAGAGTTGTTGTTTGCGTTGATGTTGCAATCGATGTCGAAACTGTTGTAGCTGTAGCCAATGAAGTTGTTGTCACAGAAATTGTAGTTGGCGTTGTTGTTTCTACAGTAGTAACTTTTGGCGTAGATGTTGACATCATTTCTGTCGTTGTTGTCATAATAACAGTTGTTGTTTGCGTTGATTTTGCAATCGTTGTCGAAACTGTTGTAGCTGTAGCCAATGAAGTTGTTGTCACAGAAATTGTAGTTGGCGTTGTTGTTTCTAGGGTAGTAACTTTTGGCGTAGATATTGACATCATTTCTGTCGTTGTTGTCATAATAACAGTTGTTGTTTGCGTTGATTTTGCAATCGTTGTCGAAACTGTTGTAGCTGTAGCCAATGAAGTTGTTGTCACAGAAATTGTAGTTGGCGTTGTTGTTTCTACAGTAGTAACTGTTGGCGTAGATGTAGACAACATTTCTGTCGTTGTTGTCATAATAACAGTTGTTGTTTGCGTTGATTTTGCAATCGTTGTCGAAACTGTTGTAGCTGTAGCCATTGAAGTTGTTGTTACAGAAATTGTAGTTGGCGTCGTTGTTTCTACAGTAATAACTGTTGGCCTAGATGTAGACAACATTTCTGTCGTTGTTGTCATAATAACCGTTGTTGTTTGCGTTGATTTTGCAATCGTTGTCGAAACTGTTGTAGCTGTAGCCAATGAAGTTGTTGTCACAGTTATTGTAGTTGGCGTTGTTGTTTCTACAGTAGTAACTGTTGGCGTAGATGTAGACAACATTTCTGTCGTTGTTGTCATAATAACAGTTGTTGTTTGCGTTGATTTTGCAATCGTTGTCGAAACTGTTGTAGCTGTAGCCAATGAAGTTGTTGTCACAGAAATTGTAGTTGGCGTTGTTGTTTCTACAGTAGTAACTGTTGGCGTAGATGTAGACAAAATTTCTGTCGTTGTTGTCATAATAACAGTTGTTGTTTGCGTTGATTTTGCAATCGTTGTCGAAACTGTTGTAGCTGTAGCCATTGAAGTTGTTGTTACAGAAATTGTAGTTGGCGTCGTTGTTCCTACAGTAATAACTGTTGGCCTAGATGTAGACAACATTTCTGTCGTTGTTGTCATAATAACCGTTGTTGTTTGCGTTGATGTTGCAATCGTTGTCGAAACTGTTGTAGCTGTAGCCAATGAAGTTGTTGTCACAGTTATTGTAGTTGGCGTTGTTGTTTCTACAGTAGTAACTGTTGGCGTAGATGTAGACAACATTTCTGTCGTTGTTGTCATAATAACAGTTGTTGTTTGCGTTGATTTTGCAATCGTTGTCGAAACTGTTGTAGCTGTAGCCAATGAAGTTGTTGTCACAGTTATTGTAGTTGGCGTTGTTGTTTCTACAGTAGTAACTGTTGGCGTAGATGTAGACAACATTTCTGTCGTTGTTGTCATAATAACAGTTGTTGTTTGCGTTGATTTTGCAATCGTTGTCGAAACTGTTGTAGCTGTAGCCAATGAAGTTGTTGTCACAGTTATTGTAGTTGGCGTTGTTGTTTCTACAGTAGTAACTGTTGGCGTAGATGTAGACAACATTTCTGTCGTTGTTGTCATAATAACAGTTGTTGTTTGCGTTGATTTTGCAATCGTTGTCGAAACTGTTGTAGCTGTAGCCATTGAAGTTGTTGTTACAGAAATTGTAGTTGGCGTCGTTGTTCCTACAGTAATAACTGTTGGCCTAGATGTAGACAACATTTCTGTCGTTGTTGTCATAATAACCGTTGTTGTTTGCGTTGATGTTGCAATCGTTGTCGAAACTGTTGTAGCTGTAGCCAATGAAGTTGTTGTCACAGTTATTGTAGTTGGCGTTGTTGTTTCTACAGTAGTAACTGTTGGCGTAGATGTAGACAACATTTCTGTCGTTGTTGTCATAATAACAGTTGTTGTTTGCGTTGATTTTGCAATCGTTGTCGAAACTGTTGTAGCTGTAGCCAATGAAGTTGTTGTCACAGTTATTGTAGTTGGCGTTGTTGTTTCTACAGTAGTAACTGTTGGCGTAGATGTAGACAACATTTCTGTCGTTGTTGTCATAATAACAGTTGTTGTTTGCGTTGATTTTGCAATCGTTGTCGAAACTGTTGTAGCTGTAGCCAATGAAGTTGTTGTCACAGTTATTGTAGTTGGCGTTGTTGTTTCTACAGTAGTAACTGTTGGCGTAGATGTAGACAACATTTCTGTCGTTGTTGTCATAATAACAGTTGTTGTTTGCGTTGATTTTGCAATCGTTGTCGAAACTGTTGTAGCTGTAGCCATTGAAGTTGTTGTTACAGAAATTGTAGTTGGCATTGTTGTTTCTACAGTAATAACTGTTGGCCTAGATGTAGACAACATTTCTGTCGTTGTTGTCATAATAACAGTTGTTGTTTGCGTTGATTTTGCAATCGTTGTCGAAACTGTTGTAGCTTTAGCCAATGAAGTTGTTGTTACAGAAATTGTAGTTGGCGTTGTTGTTTCTACAATAATAACTGTTGGCCTAGATGTGGACAACATTTCTGTCGTTGTTGTCATAATAACAGTTGTTGTTTGCGTTGATTTTGCAATCGTTGTCGAAACTGTTGTAGCTGTAGCCATTGAAGTTGTTGTTACAGAAATTGTAGTTGGCGTTGTTGTTTCTACAGTAATAATTGTTGGCCTAGAGGTAGACAACATTTCTGTCGTTGTTGTCATAATAACCGTTGTTGTTTGCGTTGATGTTGCAATCGTTGTCGAAACTGTTGTAGCTGTAGCCAATGAAGTTGTTGTCACAGTTATTGTAGTTGGCGTTGTTGTTTCTACAGTAGTAACTGTTGGCGTAGATGTAGACAACATTTCTGTCGTTGTTGTCATAATAACAGTTGTTGTATGCGTTGATTTTGCAATCGTTGTCGAAACTGTTGTAGCTGTAGCCAATGAAGTTGTTGTCACAGTTATTGTAGTTGGCGTTGTTGTTTCTACAGTAGTAACTGTTGGCGTAGATGTAGACAACATTTCTGTCGTTGTTGTCATAATAACAGTTGTTGTTTGCGTTGATTTTGCAATCGTTGTCGAAACTGTTGTAGCTGTAGCCATTGAAGTTGTTGTTACAGAAATTGTAGTTGGCATTGTTGTTTCTACAGTAATAACTGTTGGCCTAGATGTAGACAACATTTCTGTCGTTGTTGTCATAATAACCGTTTTTGTTTGCGTTGATGTTGCAATCGTTGTCGAAACTGTTGTAACTGTAGCCAATGAAGTTGTTGTCACAGTTATTGTAGTTGGCGTTGTTGTTTCTACAGTAGTAACTGTTGGCGTAGACGTAGACAACATTTCTGTCGTTGTTGTCATAATAACAGTTGTTGTTTGCGTTGATTTTGCAATCGTTGTCGAAACTGTTGTAGCTGTAGCCAATGAAGTTGTTGTTACAGAAATTGTAGTTGGCGTTGTTGTTTCTACAGTAGTAACTGTTGGCTTAGATGTAGACAACATTTCTGTCGTTGTTGTCATAATAACAGTTGTTGTTTGCGTTGATTTTGCAATCGTTGTCGAAACTGTTGTAGCTGTAGCCAATGAAGTTGTTGTCACAGAAATTGTAGTTGGCGTTGTTGTTTCTACAGTAGTAACTTTTGGCGTAGATGTTGACATCATTTCTGTCGTTGTTGTCATAATAACAGTTGTTGTTTGCGTTGATTTTGCAATCGTTGTCGAAACTGTTGTAGCTGTAGCCAATGAAGTTGTTGTCACAGTTATTGTAGTTGGCGTTGTTGTTTCTACAGTAGTAACTGTTGGCGTAGATTTAGACAACATTTCTGTCGTTGTTGTCATAATAACAGTTGTTGTTTGCGTTGATGTTGCAATCGTTGTCGAAACTGTTGTAGCTGTAGCCAATGAAGTTGTTGTTACAGTTATTGTAGTTGGCGTTGTTGTTTCTACAGTAGTAACTGTTGGCGTAGATTTAGACAACATTTCTGTCTTTGTTGTCATAATAACAGTTGTTGTTTGCGTTGATGTTGCAATCGTTGTCGAAACTGTTGTAGCTATAGCCAATGAAGTTGTTGTTACAGTTATTGTAGTTGGCGTTGTTGTTTCTACAGTAGTAACTGTTGGCGTAGATTTAAACAACATTTTTGTCGTTGTTGTCATAATAACAGTTGTTGTTTGCGTTGATGTTGCAATCGTTGTCGAAACTGTTGTAGCTGTAGTCAATGAAGTTGTTGTTACAGTTATTGTAGTTGGCGTTGTTGTTTCTACAGTAGTAACTGTTGGCGTAGATTTAGACAACATTTCTGTCGTTGTTGTCATAATAACAGTTGTTGTTTGCGTTAATGTTGCAATCGTTGTCGAAACTGTTGTAGCTGTAGCCAATGAAGTTGTTGTTACAGAAATTGTAGTTGGCGTTGTTGTTTCTACAGTAGTAACTGTTGGCGTAGATTTAGACAACATTTCTGTCGTTGTTGTCATAATAACAGTTGTTGTTTGCGTTGATGTTGCAATCGTTGTCGAAACTGTTGTAGCTGTAGCCAATGAAGTTGTTGTCACAGTTATTGTAGTTGGCGTTGTTGTTTCTACAGTAGTAACTGTTGGCGTAGATTTAGACAACATTTCTGT
Organism: Pterobdella sp. o SKG-2022; assembly: GCA_964035795.1. NCBI lineage: Eukaryota > Metazoa > Annelida > Clitellata > Hirudinida > Piscicolidae > Pterobdella > Pterobdella occidentalis. The sequence continues at coordinate 113,160 of CAXIVU010000122.1, forward strand.
CGTTGTTGTCATAATAACAGTTGTTGTTTGCGTTGATGTTGCAATCGTTGTCGAAACTGTTGTAGCTGTAGCCAATGAAGTTGTTGTTACAGTTATTGTAGTTGGCGTTGTTGTTTCTACAGTAGTAACTGTTGGCGTAGATTTAGACAACATTTCTGTCTTTGTTGTCATAATAACAGTTGTTGTTTGCGTTGATGTTGCAATCGATGTCGAAACTGTTGTAGCTGTAGCCAATGAAGTTGTTGTTACAGTTATTGTAGTTGGCGTTGTTGTTTCTACAGTAGTAACTGTTGGCGTAGATTTAGACAACATTTCTGTCTTTGTTGTCATAATAACAGTTGTTGTTTGCGTTGATGTTGCAATCGTTGTCGAAACTGTTGTAGCTATAGCCAATGAAGTTGTTGTTACAGTTATTGTAGTTGGCGTTGTTGTTTCTACAGTAGTAACTGTTGGCGTAGATTTAGACAACATTTTTGTCGTTGTTGTCATAATAACAGTTGTTGTTTGCGTTGATGTTGCAATCGTTGTCGAAACTGTTGTAGCTGTAGTCAATGAAGTTGTTGTTACAGTTATTGTAGTTGGCGTTGTTGTTTCTACAGTAGTAACTGTTGGCGTAGATGTAGACAACATTTCTGTCTTTGTTGTCATAATAACAGTTGTTGTTTGCGTTGATGTTGCAATCGTTGTCGAAACTGTTGTAGCTGTAGCCAATGAAGTTGTTGTTACAGTTATTGTAGTTGGCGTTGTTGTTTCTACAGTAGTAACTGTTGGCGTAGATTTAGACAACATTTCTGTCGTTGTTGTCATAATAACAGTTGTTGTTTGCGTTGATGTTGCAATCGTTGTCGAAACTGTTGTAGCTGTAGCCAATGAAGTTGTTGTTACAGTTATTGTAGTTGGCGTTGTTGTTTCTACAGTAGTAACTGTTGGCGTAGATTTAGACAACATTTCTGTCTTTGTTGTCATAATAACAGTTGTTGTTTGCGTTGATGTTGCAATCGTTGTCGAAACTGTTGTAGCTATAGCCAATGAAGTTGTTGTTACAGTTATTGTAGTTGGCGTTGTTGTTTCTACAGTAGTAACTGTTGGCGTAGATTTAGACAACATTTTTGTCGTTGTTGTCATAATAACAGTTGTTGTTTGCGTTGATGTTGCAATCGTTGTCGAAACTGTTGTAGCTGTAGTCAATGAAGTTGTTGTTACAGTTATTGTAGTTGGCGTTGTTGTTTCTACAGTAGTAACTGTTGGCGTAGATTTAGACAACATTTCTGTCGTTGTTGTCATAATAACAGTTGTTGTTTGCGTTAATGTTGCAATCGTTGTCGAAACTGTTGTAGCTGTAGCCAATGAAGTTGTTGTTACAGAAATTGTAGTTGGCGTTGTTGTTTCTACAGTAGTAACTGTTGGCGTAGATTTAGACAACATTTCTGTCGTTGTTGTCATAATAACAGTTGTTGTTTGCGTTGATGTTGCAATCGTTGTCGAAACTGTTGTAGCTGTAGCCAATGAAGTTGTTGTCACAGTTATTGTAGTTGGCGTTGTTGTTTCTACAGTAGTAACTGTTGGCGTAGATTTAGACAACATTTCTGTCGTTGTTGTCATAATAACAGTTGTTGTTTGCGTTGATGTTGCAATCGTTGTCGAAACTGTTGTAGCTGTAGCCAATGAAGTTGTTGTTACAGTTATTGTAGTTGGCGTTGTTGTTTCTACAGTAGTAACTGTTGGCGTAGATTTAGACAACATTTCTGTCTTTGTTGTCATAATAACAGTTGTTGTTTGCGTTGATGTTGCAATCGATGTCGAAACTGTTGTAGCTGTAGCCAATGAAGTTGTTGTTACAGTTATTGTAGTTGGCGTTGTTGTTTCTACAGTAGTAACTGTTGGCGTAGATTTAGACAACATTTCTGTCGTTGTTGTCATAATAACAGTTGTTGTTTGCGTTGATGTTGCAATCGTTGTCGAACCTGTTGTAGCTGTAGCCAATGAAGTTGTTGTTACAGTTATTGTAGTTGGCGTTGTTGTTTCTACAGTAGTAACTGTTGGCGTAGATTTAGACAACATTTCTGTCGTTGTTGTCATAATAAGAGTTGTTGTTTGCGTTGATGTTGCAATCGTTGTCGAAACTGTTGTAGCTGTAGCCAATGAAGTTGTTGTTACAGTTATTGTAGTTGGCGTTGTTGTTTCTACAGTAGTAACTGTTGGCGTAGATTTAGACAACATTTCTGTCGTTGTTGTCATAATAACAGTTGTTGTTTGCGTTGATGTTGCAATCGTTGTCGAAACTGTTGTAGCTGTAGCCAATGAAGTTGTTGTTACAGTTATTGTAGTTGGCGTTGTTGTTTCTACAGTAGTAACTGTTGGCGTAGATTTAGACAACATTTCTGTCGTTGTTGTCATAATAAGAGTTGTTGTTTGCGTTGATGTTGCAATCGATGTCGAAACTGTTGTAGCTGTAGCCAATGAAGTTGTTGTTACAGTTATTGTAGTTGGCGTTGTTGTTTCTACAGTAGTAACTGTTGGCGTAGATTTAGACAACATTTCTGTCGTTGTTGTCATAATAACAGTTGTTGTTTGCGTTGATGTTGCAATCGTTGTCGAAACTGTTGTAGCTGTAGCCAATGAAGTTGTTGTTACAGTTATTGTAGTTGGCGTTGTTGTTTCTACAGTAGTAACTGTTGGCGTAGATTTAGACAACATTTCTGTCGTTGTTGTCATAATAACAGTTGTTGTTTGCGTTGATGTTGCAATCGTTGTCGAAACTGTTGTAGCTGTAGCCAATGAAGTTGTTGTTACAGTTATTGTAGTTGGCGTTGTTGTTTCTACAGTAGTAACTGTTGGCGTAGATTTAGACAACATTTCTGTCTTTGTTGTCATAATAACAGTTGTTGTTTGCGTTGATGTTGCAATCGATGTCGAAACTGTTGTAGCTGTAGCCAATGAAGTTGTTGTTACAGTTATTGTAGTTGGCGTTGTTGTTTCTACAGTAGTAACTGTTGGCGTAGATTTAGACAACATTTCTGTCGTTGTTGTCATAATAACAGTTGTTGTTTGCGTTGATGTTGCAATCGTTGTCGAACCTGTTGTAGCTGTAGCCAATGAAGTTGTTGTTACAGTTATTGTAGTTGGCGTTGTTGTTTCTACAGTAGTAACTGTTGGCGTAGATTTAGACAACATTTCTGTCTTTGTTGTCATAATAACAGTTGTTGTTTGCGTTGATGTTGCAATCGTTGTCGAAACTGTTGTAGCTATAGCCAATGAAGTTGTTGTTACAGTTATTGTAGTTGGCGTTGTTGTTTCTACAGTAGTAACTGTTGGCGTAGATTTAGACAACATTTCTGTCGTTGTTGTCATAATAACAGTTGTTGTTTGCGTTGATGTTGCAATCGTTGTCGAAACTGTTGTAGCTGTAGCCAATGAAGTTGTTGTTACAGTTATTGTAGTTGGCGTTGTTGTTTCTACAGTAGTAACTGTTGGCGTAGATTTAGACAACATTTCTGTCTTTGTTGTCATAATAACAGTTGTTGTTTGCGTTGATGTTGCAATCGTTGTCGAAACTGTTGTAGCTGTAGCCAATGAAGTTGTTGTTACAGTTATTGTAGTTGGCGTTGTTGTTTCTACAGTAGTAACTGTTGGCGTAGATTTAGACAACATTTCTGTCGTTGTTGTCATAATAACAGTTGTTGTTTGCGTTAATGTTGCAATCGTTGTCGAAACTGTTGTAGCTGTAGCCAATGAAGTTGTTGTTACAGTTATTGTAGTTGGCGTTGTTGTTTCTACAGTAGTAACTGTTGGCGTAGATTTAGACAACATTTCTGTCGTTGTTGTCATAATAACAGTTGTTGTTTGCGTTGATGTTGCAATCGTTGTCGAACCTGTTGTAGCTGTAGCCAATGAAGTTGTTGTTACAGTTATTGTAGTTGGCGTTGTTGTTTCTACAGTAGTAACTGTTGGCGTAGATTTAGACAACATTTCTGTCTTTGTTGTCATAATAACAGTTGTTGTTTGCGTTGATGTTGCAATCGTTGTCGAAACTGTTGTAGCTATAGCCAATGAAGTTGTTGTTACAGTTATTGTAGTTGGCGTTGTTGTTTCTACAGTAGTAACTGTTGGCGTAGATTTAGACAACATTTCTGTCGTTGTTGTCATAATAAGAGTTGTTGTTTGCGTTGATGTTGCAATCGATGTCGAAACTGTTGTAGCTGTAGCCAATGAAGTTGTTGTTACAGTTATTGTAGTTGGCGTTGTTGTTTCTACAGTAGTAACTGTTGGCGTAGATTTAGACAACATTTCTGTCGTTGTTGTCATAATAACAGTTGTTGTTTGCGTTGATGTTGCAATCGTTGTCGAAACTGTTGTAGCTGTAGCCAATGAAGTTGTTGTTACAGTTATTGTAGTTGGCGTTGTTGTTTCTACAGTAGTAACTGTTGGCGTAGATTTAGACAACATTTCTGTCTTTGTTGTCATAATAACAGTTGTTGTTTGCGTTGATGTTGCAATCGTTGTCGAAACTGTTGTAGCTGTAGCCAATGAAGTTGTTGTTACAGTTATTGTAGTTGGCGTTGTTGTTTCTACAGTAGTAACTGTTGGCGTAGATTTAGACAACATTTCTGTCGTTGTTGTCATAATAACAGTTGTTGTTTGCGTTGATGTTGCAATCGTTGTCGAACCTGTTGTAGCTGTAGCCAATGAAGTTGTTGTTACAGTTATTGTAGTTGGCGTTGTTGTTTCTACAGTAGTAACTGTTGGCGTAGATTTAGACAACATTTCTGTCTTTGTTGTCATAATAACAGTTGTTGTTTGCGTTGATGTTGCAATCGTTGTCGAAACTGTTGTAGCTATAGCCAATGAAGTTGTTGTTACAGTTATTGTAGTTGGCGTTGTTGTTTCTACAGTAGTAACTGTTGGCGTAGATTTAGACAACATTTCTGTCGTTGTTGTCATAATAAGAGTTGTTGTTTGCGTTGATGTTGCAATCGATGTCGAAACTGTTGTAGCTGTAGCCAATGAAGTTGTTGTTACAGTTATTGTAGTTGGCGTTGTTGTTTCTACAGTAGTAACTGTTGGCGTAGATTTAGACAACATTTCTGTCGTTGTTGTCATAATAACAGTTGTTGTTTGCGTTGATGTTGCAATCGTTGTCGAAACTGTTGTAGCTGTAGCCAATGAAGTTGTTGTTACAGTTATTGTAGTTGGCGTTGTTGTTTCTACAGTAGTAACTGTTGGCGTAGATTTAGACAACATTTCTGTCTTTGTTGTCATAATAACAGTTGTTGTTTGCGTTGATGTTGCAATCGTTGTCGAAACTGTTGTAGCTGTAGCCAATGAAGTTGTTGTTACAGTTATTGTAGTTGGCGTTGTTGTTTCTACAGTAGTAACTGTTGGCGTAGATTTAGACAACATTTCTGTCGTTGTTGTCATAATAAGAGTTGTTGTTTGCGTTGATGTTGCAATCGATGTCGAAACTGTTGTAGCTGTAGCCAATGAAGTTGTTGTTACAGTTATTGTAGTTGGCGTTGTTGTTTCTACAGTAGTAACTGTTGGCGTAGATTTAGACAACATTTCTGTCGTTGTTGTCATAATAACAGTTGTTGTTTGCGTTGATGTTGCAATCGTTGTCGAAACTGTTGTAGCTGTAGCCAATGAAGTTGTTGTTACAGTTATTGTAGTTGGCGTTGTTGTTTCTACAGTAGTAACTGTTGGCGTAGATTTAGACAACATTTCTGTCGTTGTTGTCATAATAAGAGTTGTTGTTTGCGTTGATGTTGCAATCGATGTCGAAACTGTTGTAGCTGTAGCCAATGAAGTTGTTGTTACAGTTATTGTAGTTGGCGTTGTTGTTTCTACAGTAGTAACTGTTGGCGTAGATTTAGACAACATTTCTGTCGTTGTTGTCATAATAACAGTTGTTGTTTGCGTTGATGTTGCAATCGTTGTCGAAACTGTTGTAGCTGTAGCCAATGAAGTTGTTGTTACAGTTATTGTAGTTGGCGTTGTTGTTTCTACAGTAGTAACTGTTGGCGTAGATTTAGACAACATTTCTGTCGTTGTTGTCATAATAAGAGTTGTTGTTTGCGTTGATGTTGCAATCGATGTCGAAACTGTTGTAGCTGTAGCCAATGAAGTTGTTGTCACAGAAATTGTAGTTGGCGTTGTTGTTTCTACAGTAGTAACTTTTGGCGTAGATGTTGACATCATTTCTGTCGTTGTTGTCATAAAAACAGTTGTTGTTTGCGTTGATTTTGCAATCGTTGTCGAAACTGTTGTAGCTGTAGCCAATGAAGTTGTTGTCACAGAAATTGTAGTTGGCGTTGTTGTTTCTACAGTAGTAACTGTTGGCGTAGATTTAGACAACATTTCTGTCTTTGTTGTCATAATAACAGTTGTTGTTTGCGTTGATGTTGCAATCGTTGTCGAAACTGTTGTAGCTGTAGCCAATGAAGTTGTTGTTACAGTTATTGTAGTTGGCGTTGTTGTTTCTACAGTAGTAACTGTTGGCGTAGATTTAGACAACATTTCTGTCGTTGTTGTCATAATAACAGTTGTTGTTTGCGTTGATGTTGCAATCGTTGTCGAAACTGTTGTAGCTGTAGCCAATGAAGTTGTTGTTACAGTTATTGTAGTTGGCGTTGTTGTTTCTACAGTAGTAACTGTTGGCGTAGATTTAGACAACATTTCTGTCTTTGTTGTCATAATAACAGTTGTTGTTTGCGTTGATGTTGCAATCGTTGTCGAAACTGTTGTAGCTGTAGCCAATGAAGTTGTTGTTACAGTTATTGTAGTTGGCGTTGTTGTTTCTACAGTAGTAACTGTTGGCGTAGATTTAGACAACATTTCTGTCGTTGTTGTCATAATAAGAGTTGTTGTTTGCGTTGATGTTGCAATCGATGTCGAAACTGTTGTAGCTGTAGCCAATGAAGTTGTTGTTACAGTTATTGTAGTTGGCGTTGTTGTTTCTACAGTAGTAACTGTTGGCGTAGATTTAGACAACATTTCTGTCGTTGTTGTCATAATAACAGTTGTTGTTTGCGTTGATGTTGCAATCGTTGTCGAAACTGTTGTAGCTGTAGCCAATGAAGTTGTTGTTACAGTTATTGTAGTTGGCGTTGTTGTTTCTACAGTAGTAACTGTTGGCGTAGATTTAGACAACATTTCTGTCTTTGTTGTCATAATAACAGTTGTTGTTTGCGTTGATGTTGCAATCGTTGTCGAAACTGTTGTAGCTGTAGCCAATGAAGTTGTTGTTACAGTTATTGTAGTTGGCGTTGTTGTTTCTACAGTAGTAACTGTTGGCGTAGATTTAGACAACATTTCTGTCGTTGTTGTCATAATAACAGTTGTTGTTTGCGTTGATGTTGCAATCGTTGTCGAACCTGTTGTAGCTGTAGCCAATGAAGTTGTTGTTACAGTTATTGTAGTTGGCGTTGTTGTTTCTACAGTAGTAACTGTTGGCGTAGATTTAGACAACATTTCTGTCTTTGTTGTCATAATAACAGTTGTTGTTTGCGTTGATGTTGCAATCGTTGTCGAAACTGTTGTAGCTATAGCCAATGAAGTTGTTGTTACAGTTATTGTAGTTGGCGTTGTTGTTTCTACAGTAGTAACTGTTGGCGTAGATTTAGACAACATTTCTGTCGTTGTTGTCATAATAAGAGTTGTTGTTTGCGTTGATGTTGCAATCGATGTCGAAACTGTTGTAGCTGTAGCCAATGAAGTTGTTGTTACAGTTATTGTAGTTGGCGTTGTTGTTTCTACAGTAGTAACTGTTGGCGTAGATTTAGACAACATTTCTGTCGTTGTTGTCATAATAACAGTTGTTGTTTGCGTTGATGTTGCAATCGTTGTCGAAACTGTTGTAGCTGTAGCCAATGAAGTTGTTGTTACAGTTATTGTAGTTGGCGTTGTTGTTTCTACAGTAGTAACTGTTGGCGTAGATTTAGACAACATTTCTGTCTTTGTTGTCATAATAACAGTTGTTGTTTGCGTTGATGTTGCAATCGTTGTCGAAACTGTTGTAGCTGTAGCCAATGAAGTTGTTGTTACAGTTATTGTAGTTGGCGTTGTTGTTTCTACAGTAGTAACTGTTGGCGTAGATTTAGACAACATTTCTGTCGTTGTTGTCATAATAACAGTTGTTGTTTGCGTTAATGTTGCAATCGTTGTCGAAACTGTTGTAGCTGTAGCCAATGAAGTTGTTGTTACAGTTATTGTAGTTGGCGTTGTTGTTTCTACAGTAGTAACTGTTGGCGTAGATTTAGACAACATTTCTATCGTTGTTGTCATAATAACAGTTATTGTTTGCGTTGATGTTGCAATCGTTGTCGAAACTGTTGTAGCTGTAGCCAATGAAATTGTTGTTACAGAAATTGTAGTTGGCGTTGTTGTTTCTACAGTAGTAACTGTTGGCGTAGATTTAGACAACATTTCTGTCGTTGTTGTCATAATAACAGTTGTTGTTTGCGTTGATGTTGCAATCGTTGTCGAAACTGTTGTAGCTGTAGCCAATGAAGTTGTTGTTACAGTTATTGTAGTTGGCGTTGTTGTTTCTACAGTAGTAACTGTTGGCGTAGATTTAGACAACATTTCTGTCGTTGTTGTCATAATAACAGTTGTTGTTTGCGTTGATGTTGCAATCGTTGTCGAAACAGTTGTAGCTATAGCCAATGAAGTTGTTGTTACAGTTATTGTAGTTGGCGTTGTTGTTTCTACAGTAGTAACTGTTGGCGTAGATTTAGACAACATTTCTGTCTTTGTTGTCATAATAACAGTTGTTGTTTGCGTTGATGTTGCAATCGATGTCGAAACTGTTGTAGCTGTAGCCAATGAAGTTGTTGTTACAGTTATTGTAGTTGGCGTTGTTGTTTCTACAGTAGTAACTGTTGGCGTAGATTTAGACAACATTTCTGTCGTTGTTGTCATAATAACAGTTGTTGTTTGCGTTGATGTTGCAATCGTTGTCGAACCTGTTGTAGCTGTAGCCAATGAAGTTGTTGTTACAGTTATTGTAGTTGGCGTTGTTGTTTCTACAGTAGTAACTGTTGGCGTAGATGTAGACAACATTTCTGTCTTTGTTGTCATAATAACAGTTGTTGTTTGCGTTGATGTTGCAATCGTTGTCGAAACTGTTGTAGCTATAGCCAATGAAGTTGTTGTTACAGTTATTGTAGTTGGCGTTGTTGTTTCTACAGTAGTAACTGTTGGCGTAGATTTAGACAACATTTCTGTCGTTGTTGTCATAATAAGAGTTGTTGTTTGCGTTGATGTTGCAATCGATGTCGAAACTGTTGTAGCTGTAGCCAATGAAGTTGTTGTTACAGTTATTGTAGTTGGCGTTGTTGTTTCTACAGTAGTAACTGTTGGCGTAGATTTAGACAACATTTCTGTCGTTGTTGTCATAATAAGAGTTGTTGTTTGCGTTGATGTTGCAATCGATGTCGAAACTGTTGTAGCTGTAGCCAATGAAGTTGTTGTTACAGTTATTGTAGTTGGCGTTGTTGTTTCTACAGTAGTAACTGTTGGCGTAGATTTAGACAACATTTCTGTCGTTGTTGTCATAATAACAGTTGTTGTTTGCGTTGATGTTGCAATCGTTGTCGAAACTGTTGTAGCTGTAGCCAATGAAGTTGTTGTTACAGTTATTGTAGTTGGCGTTGTTGTTTCTACAGTAGTAACTGTTGGCGTAGATTTAGACAACATTTCTGTCTTTGTTGTCATAATAACAGTTGTTGTTTGCGTTGATGTTGCAATCGTTGTCGAAACTGTTGTAGCTGTAGCCAATGAAGTTGTTGTTACAGTTATTGTAGTTGGCGTTGTTGTTTCTACAGTAGTAACTGTTGGCGTAGATTTAGACAACATTTCTGTCGTTGTTGTCATAATAACAGTTGTTGTTTGCGTTGATGTTGCAATCGTTGTCGAACCTGTTGTAGCTGTAGCCAATGAAGTTGTTGTTACAGTTATTGTAGTTGGCGTTGTTGTTTCTACAGTAGTAACTGTTGGCGTAGATTTAGACAACATTTCTGTCTTTGTTGTCATAATAACAGTTGTTGTTTGCGTTGATGTTGCAATCGTTGTCGAAACTGTTGTAGCTATAGCCAATGAAGTTGTTGTTACAGTTATTGTAGTTGGCGTTGTTGTTTCTACAGTAGTAACTGTTGGCGTAGATTTAGACAACATTTCTGTCGTTGTTGTCATAATAAGAGTTGTTGTTTGCGTTGATGTTGCAATCGATGTCGAAACTGTTGTAGCTGTAGCCAATGAAGTTGTTGTTACAGTTATTGTAGTTGGCGTTGTTGTTTCTACAGTAGTAACTGTTGGCGTAGATTTAGACAACATTTCTGTCGTTGTTGTCATAATAACAGTTGTTGTTTGCGTTGATGTTGCAATCGTTGTCGAAACTGTTGTAGCTGTAGCCAATGAAGTTGTTGTTACAGTTATTGTAGTTGGCGTTGTTGTTTCTACAGTAGTAACTGTTGGCGTAGATTTAGACAACATTTCTGTCTTTGTTGTCATAATAACAGTTGTTGTTTGCGTTGATGTTGCAATCGTTGTCGAAACTGTTGTAGCTGTAGCCAATGAAGTTGTTGTTACAGTTATTGTAGTTGGCGTTGTTGTTTCTACAGTAGTAACTGTTGGCGTAGATTTAGACAACATTTCTGTCGTTGTTGTCATAATAACAGTTGTTGTTTGCGTTAATGTTGCAATCGTTGTCGAAACTGTTGTAGCTGTAGCCAATGAAGTTGTTGTTACAGTTATTGTAGTTGGCGTTGTTGTTTCTACAGTAGTAACTGTTGGCGTAGATTTAGACAACATTTCTATCGTTGTTGTCATAATAACAGTTATTGTTTGCGTTGATGTTGCAATCGTTGTCGAAACTGTTGTAGCTGTAGCCAATGAAATTGTTGTTACAGAAATTGTAGTTGGCGTTGTTGTTTCTACAGTAGTAACTGTTGGCGTAGATTTAGACAACATTTCTGTCGTTGTTGTCATAATAACAGTTGTTGTTTGCGTTGATGTTGCAATCGTTGTCGAAACTGTTGTAGCTGTAGCCAATGAAGTTGTTGTTACAGTTATTGTAGTTGGCGTTGTTGTTTCTACAGTAGTAACTGTTGGCGTAGATTTAGACAACATTTCTGTCGTTGTTGTCATAATAACAGTTGTTGTTTGCGTTGATGTTGCAATCGTTGTCGAAACAGTTGTAGCTATAGCCAATGAAGTTGTTGTTACAGTTATTGTAGTTGGCGTTGTTGTTTCTACAGTAGTAACTGTTGGCGTAGATTTAGACAACATTTCTGTCTTTGTTGTCATAATAACAGTTGTTGTTTGCGTTGATGTTGCAATCGATGTCGAAACTGTTGTAGCTGTAGCCAATGAAGTTGTTGTTACAGTTATTGTAGTTGGCGTTGTTGTTTCTACAGTAGTAACTGTTGGCGTAGATTTAGACAACATTTCTGTCGTTGTTGTCATAATAACAGTTGTTGTTTGCGTTGATGTTGCAATCGTTGTCGAACCTGTTGTAGCTGTAGCCAATGAAGTTGTTGTTACAGTTATTGTAGTTGGCGTTGTTGTTTCTACAGTAGTAACTGTTGGCGTAGATGTAGACAACATTTCTGTCTTTGTTGTCATAATAACAGTTGTTGTTTGCGTTGATGTTGCAATCGTTGTCGAAACTGTTGTAGCTATAGCCAATGAAGTTGTTGTTACAGTTATTGTAGTTGGCGTTGTTGTTTCTACAGTAGTAACTGTTGGCGTAGATTTAGACAACATTTCTGTCGTTGTTGTCATAATAAGAGTTGTTGTTTGCGTTGATGTTGCAATCGATGTCGAAACTGTTGTAGCTGTAGCCAATGAAGTTGTTGTTACAGTTATTGTAGTTGGCGTTGTTGTTTCTACAGTAGTAACTGTTGGCGTAGATTTAGACAACATTTCTGTCGTTGTTGTCATAATAACAGTTGTTGTTTGCGTTGATGTTGCAATCGTTGTCGAAACTGTTGTAGCTGTAGCCAATGAAGTTGTTGTTACAGTTATTGTAGTTGGCGTTGTTGTTTCTACAGTAGTAACTGTTGGCGTAGATTTAGACAACATTTCTGTCTTTGTTGTCATAATAACAGTTGTTGTTTGCGTTGATGTTGCAATCGTTGTCGAAACTGTTGTAGCTGTAGCCAATGAAGTTGTTGTTACAGTTATTGTAGTTGGCGTTGTTGTTTCTACAGTAGTAACTGTTGGCGTAGATTTAGACAACATTTCTGTCGTTGTTGTCATAATAACAGTTGTTGTTTGCGTTAATGTTGCAATCGTTGTCGAAACTGTTGTAGCTGTAGCCAAAGAAGTTGTTGTTACAGAAATTGTAGTTGGCGTTGTTGTTTCTACAGTAGTAACTGTTGGCGTAGATTTAGACAACATTTCTGTCGTTGTTGTCATAATAACAGTTGTTGTTTGCGTTGATGTTGCAATCGTTGTCGAAACTGTTGTAGCTGTAGCCAATGAAGTTGTTGTTACAGTTATTGTAGTTGGCGTTGTTGTTTCTACAGTAGTAACTGTTGGCGTAGATTTAGACAACATTTCTGTCGTTGTTGTCATAATAACAGTTGTTGTTTGCGTTAATGTTGCAATCGTTGTCGAAACTGTTGTAGCTGTAGCCAATGAAGTTGTTGTTACAGAAATTGTAGTTGGCGTTGTTGTTTCTACAGTAGTAACTGTTGGCGTAGATTTAGACAACATTTCTGTCGTTGTTGTCATAATAACAGTTGTTGTTTGCGTTGATGTTGCAATCGTTGTCGAAACTGTTGTAGCTGTAGCCAATGAAGTTGTTGTTACAGTTATTGTAGTTGGCGTTGTTGTTTCTACAGTAGTAACTGTTGGCGTAGATTTAGACAACATTTCTGTCGTTGTTGTCATTATAACAGTTGTTGTTTGCGTTGATGTTGCAATCGATGTCGAAACTGTTGTAGCTGTAGCCAATGAAGTTGTTGTTACAGTTATTGTAGTTGGCGTTGTTGTTTCTACAGTAGTAACTGTTGGCGTAGATTTAGACAACATTTCTGTCGTTGTTGTCATAATAACAGTTGTTGTTTGCGTTGATGTTGCAATCGTTGTCGAACCTGTTGTAGCTGTAGCCAATGAAGTTGTTGTTACAGTTATTGTAGTTGGCGTTGTTGTTTCTACAGTAGTAACTGTTGGCGTAGATTTAGACAACATTTCTGTCGTTGTTGTCATAATAACAGTTGTTGTTTGCGTTGATGTTGCAATCGTTGTCGAAACTGTTGTAGCTGTAGCCAATGAAGTTGTTGTCACAGTTATTGTAGTTGGCGTTGTTGTTTCTACAGTAGTAACTGTTGGCGTAGATTTAGACAACATTTCTGTCGTTGTTGTCATAATAACAGTTGTTGTTTGCGTTGATGTTGCAATCGTTGTCGAAACTGTTGTAGCTGTAGCCAATGAAGTTGTTGTTACAGTTATTGTAGTTGGCGTTGTTGTTTCTACAGTAGTAACTGTTGGCGTAGATTTAGACAACATTTCTGTCGTTGTTGTCATAATAACAGTTGTTGTTTGCGTTGATGTTGCAATCGTTGTCGAAACTGTTGTAGCTGTAGCCAATGAAGTTGTTCTTACAGTTATTGTAGTTGGCGTTGTTGTTTCTACAGTAGTAACTGTTGGCGTAGATTTAGACAACATTTCTGTCGTTGTTGTCATAATAACAGTTGTTGTTTGCGTTGATGTTGCAATCGTTGTCGAAACTGTTGTAGCTGTAGCCAATGAAGTTGTTGTTACAGTTATTGTAGTTGGCGTTGTTGTTTCTACAGTAGTAACTGTTGGCGTAGATTTAGACAACATTTCTGTCGTTGTTGTCATAATAACAGTTGTTGTTTGCGTTGATGTTGCAATCGTTGTCGAAACTGTTGTAGCTGTAGCCAATGAAGTTGTTGTTACAGTTATTGTAGTTGGCGTTGTTGTTTCTACAGTAGTAACTGTTGGCGTAGATTTAGACAACATTTCTGTCGTTGTTGTCATAATAACAGTTGTTGTTTGCGTTGATGTTGCAATCGATGTCGAAACTGTTGTAGCTGTAGCCAATGAAGTTGTTGTTACAGTTATTGTAGTTGGCGTTGTTGTTTCTACAGTAGTAACTGTTGGCGTAGATTTAGACAACATTTCTGTCGTTGTTGTCATAATAACAGTTGTTGTTTGCGTTGATGTTGCAATCGTTGTCGAAACTGTTGTAGCTGTAGCCAATGAAGTTGTTGTTACAGTTATTGTAGTTGGCGTTGTTGTTTCTACAGTAGTAACTGTTGGCGTAGATTTAGACAACATTTCTGTCGTTGTTGTCATAATAACAGTTGTTGTTTGCGTTGATGTTGCAATCGTTGTCGAAACTGTTGTAGCTGTAGCCAATGAAGTTGTTGTCACAGTTATTGTAGTTGGCGTTGTTGTTTCTACAGTAGTAACTGTTGGCGTAGATTTAGACAACATTTCTGTCGTTGTTGTCATAATAACAGTTGTTGTTTGCGTTGATGTTGCAATCGTTGTCGAAACTGTTGTAGCTGTAGCCAATGAAGTTGTTGTTACAGTTATTGTAGTTGGCGTTGTTGTTTCTACAGTAGTAACTGTTGGCGTAGATTTAGACAACATTTCTGTCGTTGTTGTCATAATAACAGTTGTTGTTTGCGTTGATGTTGCAATCGTTGTCGAAACTGTTGTAGCTGTAGCCAATGAAGTTGTTCTTACAGTTATTGTAGTTGGCGTTGTTGTTTCTACAGTAGTAACTGTTGGCGTAGATTTAGACAACATTTCTGTCGTTGTTGTCATAATAACAGTTGTTGTTTGCGTTGATGTTGCAATCGTTGTCGAAACTGTTGTAGCTGTAGCCAATGAAGTTGTTGTCACAGTTATTGTAGTTGGCGTTGTTGTTTCTACAGTAGTAACTGTTGGCGTAGATTTAGACAACATTTCTGTCGTTGTTGTCATAATAAGAGTTGTTGTTTGCGTTGATGTTGCAATCGTTGTCGAAACTGTTGTAGCTGTAGCCAATGAAGTTGTTGTTACAGTTATTGTAGTTGGCGTTGTTGTTTCTACAGTAGTAACTGTTGGCGTAGATTTAGACAACATTTCTGTCGTTGTTGTCATAATAACAGTTGTTGTTTGCGTTGATGTTGCAATCGTTGTCGAAACTGTTGTAGCTGTAGCCAATGAAGTTGTTGTTACAGTTATTGTAGTTGTCGTTGTTGTTTCTACAGTAGTAACTTTTGGCGTAGATTTAGACAACATTTCTGTCTTTGTTGTCATAATAACAGTTGTTGTTTGCGTTGATGTTGCAATCGTTGTCGAAACTGTTGTAGCTGTAGCCAATGAAGTTGTTGTTACAGTTATTGTAGTTGGCGTTGTTGTTTCTACAGTAGTAACTGTTGGCGTAGATTTAGACAACATTTCTGTCGTTGTTGTCATAATAACAGTTGTTGTTTGCGTTGATGTTGCAAACGTTGTCGAAACTGTTGTAGCTGTAGCCAATGAAGTTGTTGTTACAGTTATTGTAGTTGGCGTTGTTGTTTCTACAGTAGTAAATGTTGGCGTAGATTTAGACAACATTTCTGTCGTTGTTGTCATAATAACAGTTGTTGTTTGCGTTGATGTTGCAATCGTTGTCGAAACTGTTGTAGCTGTAGCCAATGAAGTTGTTGTTACAGAAATTGTAGTTGGCGTTGTTGTTTCTACAGTAGTAACTGTTGGCGTAGATTTAGACAACATTTCTGTCGTTGTTGTCATAATAACAGTTGTTGTTTGCGTTGATGTTGCAATCGTTGTCGAAACTGTTGTAGCTGTAGCCAATGAAGTTGTTGTCACAGTTATTGTAGTTGGCGTTGTTGTTTCTACAGTAGTAACTGTTGGCGTAGATTTAGACAACATTTCTGTCGTTGTTGTCATAATAACAGTTGTTGTTTGCGTTGATGTTGCAATCGTTGTCGAAACTGTTGTAGCTGTAGCCAATGAAGTTGTTGTTACAGTTATTGTAGTTGGCGTTGTTGTTTCTACAGTAGTAACTGTTGGCGTAGATTTAGACAACATTTCTGTCTTTGTTGTCATAATAACAGTTGTTGTTTGCGTTGATGTTGCAATCGATGTCGAAACTGTTGTAGCTGTAGCCAATGAAGTTGTTGTTACAGTTATTGTAGTTGGCGTTGTTGTTTCTACAGTAGTAACTGTTGGCGTAGATTTAGACAACATTTCTGTCGTTGTTGTCATAATAACAGTTGTTGTTTGCGTTGATGTTGCAATCGTTGTCGAACCTGTTGTAGCTGTAGCCAATGAAGTTGTTGTTACAGTTATTGTAGTTGGCGTTGTTGTTTCTACAGTAGTAACTGTTGGCGTAGATTTAGACAACATTTCTGTCTTTGTTGTCATAATAACAGTTGTTGTTTGCGTTGATGTTGCAATCGTTGTCGAAACTGTTGTAGCTGTAGCCAATGAAGTTGTTGTTACAGTTATTGTAGTTGGCGTTGTTGTTTCTACAGTAGTAACTGTTGGCGTAGATTTAGACAACATTTCTGTCGTTGTTGTCATAATAACAGTTGTTGTTTGCGTTGATGTTGCAATCGTTGTCGAAACTGTTGTAGCTGTAGCCAATGAAGTTGTTGTTACAGTTATTGTAGTTGGCGTTGTTGTTTCTACAGTAGTAACTGTTGGCGTAGATTTAGACAACATTTCTGTCGTTGTTGTCATAATAACAGTTGTTGTTTGCGTTGATGTTGCAATCGTTGTCGAAACTGTTGTAGCTGTAGCCAATGAAGTTGTTGTTACAGTTATTGTAGTTGGCGTTGTTGTTTCTACAGTAGTAACTGTTGGCGTAGATTTAGACAACATTTCTGTCGTTGTTGTCATAATAACAGTTGTTGTTTGCGTTGATGTTGCAATCGTTGTCGAAACTGTTGTAGCTGTAGCCAATGAAGTTGTTGTTACAGTTATTGTAGTTGGCGTTGTTGTTTCTACAGTAGTAACTGTTGGCGTAGATTTAGACAACATTTCTGTCGTTGTTGTCATAATAACAGTTGTTGTTTGCGTTGATGTTGCAATCGTTGTCGAAACTGTTGTAGCTGTAGCCAATGAAGTTGTTGTTACAGTTATTGTAGTTGGCGTTGTTGTTTCTACAGTAGTAACTGTTGGCGTAGATTTAGACAACATTTCTGTCGTTGTTGTCATAATAACAGTTGTTGTTTGCGTTGATGTTGCAATCGTTGTCGAAACTGTTGTAGCTGTAGCCAATGAAGTTGTTGTTACAGTTATTGTAGTTGGCGTTGTTGTTTCTACAGTAGTAACTGTTGGCGTAGATTTAGACAACATTTCTGTCGTTGTTGTCATAATAACAGTTGTTGTTTGCGTTGATGTTGCAATCGTTGTCGAAACTGTTGTAGCTGTAGCCAATGAAGTTGTTGTTACAGTTATTGTAGTTGGCGTTGTTGTTTCTACAGTAGTAACTGTTGGCGTAGATTTAGACAACATTTCTGTCGTTGTTGTCATAATAACAGTTGTTGTTTGCGTTGATGTTGCAATCGTTGTCGAAACTGTTGTAGCTGTAGCCAATGAAGTTGTTGTTACAGTTATTGTAGTTGGCGTTGTTGTTTCTACAGTAGTAACTGTTGGCGTAGATTTAGACAACATTTCTGTCGTTGTTGTCATAATAACAGTTGTTGTTTGCGTTGATGTTGCAATCGTTGTCGAAACTGTTGTAGCTGTAGCCAATGAAGTTGTTGTTACAGTTATTGTAGTTGGCGTTGTTGTTTCTACAGTAGTAACTGTTGGCGTAGATTTAGACAACATTTCTGTCGTTGTTGTCATAATAACAGTTGTTGTTTGCGTTGATGTTGCAATCGTTGTCGAAACTGTTGTAGCTGTAGCCAATGAAGTTGTTGTTACAGTTATTGTAGTTGGCGTTGTTGTTTCTACAGTAGTAACTGTTGGCGTAGATTTAGACAACATTTCTGTCGTTGTTGTCATAATAACAGTTGTTGTTTGCGTTGATGTTGCAAACGTTGTCGAAACTGTTGTAGCTGTAGCCAATGAAGTTGTTCTTACAGTTATTGTAGTTGGCGTTGTTGTTTCTACAGTAGTAACTGTTGGCGTAGATTTAGACAACATTTCTGTCGTTGTTGTCATAATAACAGTTGTTGTTTGCGTTGATGTTGCAATCGTTGTCGAAACTGTTGTAGCTGTAGCCAATGAAGTTGTTGTTACAGAAATTGTAGTTGGCGTTGTTGTTTCTACAGTAGTAACTGTTGGCGTAGATTTAGACAACATTTCTGTCGTTGTTGTCATAATAACAGTTGTTGTTTGCGTTGATGTTGCAATCGTTGTCGAAACTGTTGTAGCTGTAGCCAATGAAGTTGTTGTCACAGTTATTGTAGTTGGCGTTGTTGTTTCTACAGTAGTAACTGTTGGCGTAGATTTAGACAACATTTCTGTCGTTGTTGTCATAATAACAGTTGTTGTTTGCGTTGATGTTGCAATCGTTGTCGAAACTGTTGTAGCTGTAGCCAATGAAGTTGTTGTTACAGTTATTGTAGTTGGCGTTGTTGTTTCTACAGTAGTAACTGTTGGCGTAGATTTAGACAACATTTCTGTCTTTGTTGTCATAATAACAGTTGTTGTTTGCGTTGATGTTGCAATCGATGTCGAAACTGTTGTAGCTGTAGCCAATGAAGTTGTTGTTACAGTTATTGTAGTTGGCGTTGTTGTTTCTACAGTAGTAACTGTTGGCGTAGATTTAGACAACATTTCTGTCGTTGTTGTCATAATAACAGTTGTTGTTTGCGTTGATGTTGCAATCGTTGTCGAACCTGTTGTAGCTGTAGCCAATGAAGTTGTTGTTACAGTTATTGTAGTTGGCGTTGTTGTTTCTACAGTAGTAACTGTTGGCGTAGATTTAGACAACATTTCTGTCTT
Organism: Pterobdella sp. o SKG-2022; assembly: GCA_964035795.1. Lineage (NCBI taxonomy): Eukaryota > Metazoa > Annelida > Clitellata > Hirudinida > Piscicolidae > Pterobdella > Pterobdella occidentalis. Next base: position 132,084 of record CAXIVU010000122.1, read on the forward strand.
TGTTGTCATAATAACAGTTGTTGTTTGCGTTGATGTTGCAATCGTTGTCGAAACTGTTGTAGCTATAGCCAATGAAGTTGTTGTTACAGTTATTGTAGTTGGCGTTGTTGTTTCTACAGTAGTAACTGTTGGCGTAGATTTAGACAACATTTCTGTCGTTGTTGTCATAATAAGAGTTGTTGTTTGCGTTGATGTTGCAATCGTTGTCGAAACTGTTGTAGCTGTAGCCAATGAAGTTGTTGTTACAGTTATTGTAGTTGGCGTTGTTGTTTCTACAGTAGTAACTGTTGGCGTAGATTTAGACAACATTTCTGTCTTTGTTGTCATAATAACAGTTGTTGTTTGCGTTGATGTTGCAATCGTTGTCGAAACTGTTGTAGCTGTAGCCAATGAAGTTGTTGTTACAGTTATTGTAGTTGGCGTTGTTGTTTCTACAGTAGTAACTGTTGGCGTAGATTTAGACAACATTTCTGTCGTTGTTGTCATAATAACAGTTGTTGTTTGCGTTAATGTTGCAATCGTTGTCGAAACTGTTGTAGCTGTAGCCAATGAAGTTGTTGTCACAGAAATTGTAGTTGGCGTTGTTGTTTCTACAGTAGTAACTGTTGGCGTAGATGTAGACAACATTTCTGTCGTTGTTGTCATAATAACAGTTGTTGTTTGCGTTGATTTTGCAATCGTTGTCGAAACTGTTGTAGCTGTAGCCATTGAAGTTGTTGTTACAGAAATTGTAGTTGGCGTTGTTGTTTCTACAGTAATAACTGTTGGCGTAGATGTAGACAACATTTCTGTCGTTGTTGTCATAATAACAGTTGTTGTTTGCGTTGATTTTGCAATCGTTGTCGAAACTGTTGTAGCTGTAGCCATTGAAGTTGTTGTCACAGTTATTGTAGTTGGCGTTGTTGTTTCTACAGTAGTAACTGTTGGCGTAGATGTAGACAACATTTCTGTCGTTGTTGTCATAATAACAGTTGTTGTTTGCGTTGATTTTGCAATCGTTGTCGAAACTGTTGTAGCTGTAGCCATTGAAGTTGTTGTTACAGAAATTGTAGTTGGCGTTGTTGTTTCTACAGTAGTAACTGTTGGCGTAGATGTAGACAACATTTCTGTCGTTGTTGTCATAATAACAGTTGTTGTTTGCGTTGATTTTGCAATCGTTGTCGAAACTGTTGTAGCTGTAGCCATTGAAGTTGTTGTTACAGAAATTGTAGTTGGCGTTGTTGTTTCTACAGTAGTAACTGTTGGCGTAGATGTAGACAAAATATCTATCGTTGTTGTCATAATAACAGTTGTTGTTTGCGTTGATGTTGCAATCGTTGTCGAAACTGTTGTAGCTGTAGCCAATGAAGTTGTTGTTACAGTTATTGTAGTTGGCGTTGTTGTTTCTACAGTAGTAACTGTTGGCGTAGATTTAGACAAAATTTCTATCGTTGTTGTCATAATAACAGTTGTTGTTTGCGTTGATGTTGCAATCGTTGTCGAAACTGTTGTAGCTGTAGCCAATGAAGTTGTTGTTACAGTTATTGTAGTTGGCGTTGTTGTTTCTACAGTAGTAACTGTTGGCGTAGATTTAGACAACATTTCTGTCGTTGTTGTCATAATAACAGTTGTTGTTTGCGTTGATGTTGCAATCGTTGTCGAAACTGTTGTAGCTGTAGCCAATGAAGTTGTTGTTACAGTTATTGTAGTTGGCGTTGTTGTTTCTACAGTAGTAACTGTTGGCGTAGATTTAGACAACATTTCTGTCTTTGTTGTCATAATAACAGTTGTTGTTTGCGTTGATGTTGCAATCGTTGTCGAAACTGTTGTAGCTGTAGCCAATGAAGTTGTTGTTACAGTTATTGTAGTTGGCGTTGTTGTTTCTACAGTAGTAACTGTTGGCGTAGATTTAGACAACATTTCTGTCGTTGTTGTCATAATAACAGTTGTTGTTTGCGTTAATGTTGCAATCGTTGTCGAAACTGTTGTAGCTGTAGCCAAAGAAGTTGTTGTTACAGAAATTGTAGTTGGCGTTGTTGTTTCTACAGTAGTAACTGTTGGCGTAGATTTAGACAACATTTCTGTCGTTGTTGTCATAATAACAGTTGTTGTTTGCGTTGATGTTGCAATCGTTGTCGAAACTGTTGTAGCTGTAGCCAATGAAGTTGTTGTTACAGTTATTGTAGTTGGCGTTGTTGTTTCTACAGTAGTAACTGTTGGCGTAGATTTAGACAACATTTCTGTCGTTGTTGTCATAATAACAGTTGTTGTTTGCGTTAATGTTGCAATCGTTGTCGAAACTGTTGTAGCTGTAGCCAATGAAGTTGTTGTTACAGAAATTGTAGTTGGCGTTGTTGTTTCTACAGTAGTAACTGTTGGCGTAGATTTAGACAACATTTCTGTCGTTGTTGTCATAATAACAGTTGTTGTTTGCGTTGATGTTGCAATCGTTGTCGAAACTGTTGTAGCTGTAGCCAATGAAGTTGTTGTTACAGTTATTGTAGTTGGCGTTGTTGTTTCTACAGTAGTAACTGTTGGCGTAGATTTAGACAACATTTCTGTCGTTGTTGTCATAATAACAGTTGTTGTTTGCGTTAATGTTGCAATCGTTGTCGAAACTGTTGTAGCTGTAGCCAATGAAGTTGTTGTTACAGAAATTGTAGTTGGCGTTGTTGTTTCTACAGTAGTAACTGTTGGCGTAGATTTAGACAACATTTCTGTCGTTGTTGTCATAATAACAGTTGTTGTTTGCGTTGATGTTGCAATCGTTGTCGAAACTGTTGTAGCTGTAGCCAATGAAGTTGTTGTTACAGTTATTGTAGTTGGCGTTGTTGTTTCTACAGTAGTAACTGTTGGCGTAGATTTAGACAACATTTCTGTCGTTGTTGTCATAATAACAGTTGTTGTTTGCGTTGATTTTGCAATCGTTGTCGAAACTGTTGTAGCTGTAGCCATTGAAGTTGTTGTTACAGAAATTGTAGTTGGCGTTGTTGTTTCTACAGTAGTAACTGTTGGCGTAGATGTAGACAAAATTTCTATCGTTGTTGTCATAATAACAGTTGTTGTTTGCGTTGATGTTGCAATCGTTGTCGAAACTGTTGTAGCTGTAGCCAATGAAGTTGTTGTTACAGTTATTGTAGTTGGCGTTGTTGTTTCTACAGTAGTAACTGTTGGCGTAGATTTAGACAAAATTTCTATCGTTGTTGTCATAATAACAGTTGTTGTTTGCGTTGATGTTGCAATCGTTGTCGAAACTGTTGTAGCTGTAGCCAATGAAATTGTTGTTACAGAAATTGTAGTTGGCGTTGTTGTTTCTACAGTAGTAACTGTTGGCGTAGATTTAGACAACATTTCTGTCGTTGTTGTCATAATAACAGTTGTTGTTTGCGTTGATGTTGCAATCGTTGTCGAAACTGTTGTAGCTGTAGCCAATGAAGTTGTTGTTACAGTTATTGTAGTTGGCGTTGTTGTTTCTACAGTAGTAACTGTTGGCGTAGATTTAGACAACATTTCTGTCGTTGTTGTCATAATAACAGTTGTTGTTTGCGTTGATGTTGCAATCGTTGTCGAAACTGTTGTAGCTGTAGCCAATGAAGTTGTTGTTACAGTTATTGTAGTTGGCGTTGTTGTTTCTACAGTAGTAACTGTTGGCGTAGATTTAGACAACATTTCTATCGTTGTTGTCATAATAACAGTTGTTGTTTGCGTTGATGTTGCAATCGTTGTCGAAACTGTTGTAGCTGTAGCCAATGAAGTTGTTGTTACAGTTATTGTAGTTGGCGTTGTTGTTTCTACAGTAGTAACTGTTGGCGTAGATTTAGACAACATTTCTGTCGTTGTTGTCATAATAAGAGTTGTTGTTTGCGTTGATGTTGCAATCGTTGTCGAAACTGTTGTAGCTGTAGCCAATGAAGTTGTTGTTACAGTTATTGTAGTTGGCGTTGTTGTTTCTACAGTAGTAACTGTTGGCGTAGATTTAGACAACATTTCTATCGTTGTTGTCATAATAACAGTTGTTGTTTGCGTTGATGTTGCAATCGTTGTCGAAACTGTTGTAGCTGTAGCCAATGAAGTTGTTGTTACAGTTATTGTAGTTGGCGTTGTTGTTTCTACAGTAGTAACTGTTGGCGTAGATTTAGACAACATTTCTGTCGTTGTTGTCATAATAACAGTTGTTGTTTGCGTTGATGTTGCAATCGTTGTCGAAACTGTTGTAGCTGTAGCCAATGAAGTTGTTGTTACAGTTATTGTAGTTGGCGTTGTTGTTTCTACAGTAGTAACTGTTGGCGTAGATTTAGACAACATTTCTGTCGTTGTTGTCATAATAACAGTTGTTGTTTGCGTTAATGTTGCAATCGTTGTCGAAACTGTTGTAGCTGTAGCCAATGAAGTTGTTGTTACAGAAATTGTAGTTGGCGTTGTTGTTTCTACAGTAGTAACTGTTGGCGTAGATTTAGACAACATTTCTGTCGTTGTTGTCATAATAACAGTTGTTGTTTGCGTTGATGTTGCAATCGTTGTCGAAACTGTTGTAGCTGTAGCCAATGAAGTTGTTGTTACAGTTATTGTAGTTGGCGTTGTTGTTTCTACAGTAGTAACTGTTGGCGTAGATTTAGACAACATTTCTGTCGTTGTTGTCATAATAACAGTTGTTGTTTGCGTTAATGTTGCAATCGTTGTCGAAACTGTTGTAGCTGTAGCCAATGAAGTTGTTGTTACAGAAATTGTAGTTGGCGTTGTTGTTTCTACAGTAGTAACTGTTGGCGTAGATTTAGACAACATTTCTGTCGTTGTTGTCATAATAACAGTTGTTGTTTGCGTTGATGTTGCAATCGTTGTCGAAACTGTTGTAGCTGTAGCCAATGAAGTTGTTGTTACAGTTATTGTAGTTGGCGTTGTTGTTTCTACAGTAGTAACTGTTGGCGTAGATTTAGACAACATTTCTGTCGTTGTTGTCATAATAACAGTTGTTGTTTGCGTTGATTTTGCAATCGTTGTCGAAACTGTTGTAGCTGTAGCCATTGAAGTTGTTGTTACAGAAATTGTAGTTGGCGTTGTTGTTTCTACAGTAGTAACTGTTGGCGTAGATGTAGACAAAATTTCTATCGTTGTTGTCATAATAACAGTTGTTGTTTGCGTTGATGTTGCAATCGTTGTCGAAACTGTTGTAGCTGTAGCCAATGAAATTGTTGTTACAGAAATTGTAGTTGGCGTTGTTGTTTCTACAGTAGTAACTGTTGGCGTAGATTTAGACAACATTTCTGTCGTTGTTGTCATAATAACAGTTGTTGTTTGCGTTGATGTTGCAATCGTTGTCGAAACTGTTGTAGCTGTAGCCAATGAAGTTGTTGTTACAGTTATTGTAGTTGGCGTTGTTGTTTCTACAGTAGTAACTGTTGGCGTAGATTTAGACAACATTTCTGTCGTTGTTGTCATAATAACAGTTGTTGTTTGCGTTGATGTTGCAATCGTTGTCGAAACTGTTGTAGCTGTAGCCAATGAAGTTGTTGTTACAGTTATTGTAGTTGGCGTTGTTGTTTCTACAGTAGTAACTGTTGGCGTAGATTTAGACAACATTTCTATCGTTGTTGTCATAATAACAGTTGTTGTTTGCGTTGATGTTGCAATCGTTGTCGAAACTGTTGTAGCTGTAGCCAATGAAGTTGTTGTTACAGTTATTGTAGTTGGCGTTGTTGTTTCTACAGTAGTAACTGTTGGCGTAGATTTAGACAACATTTCTGTCGTTGTTGTCATAATAAGAGTTGTTGTTTGCGTTGATGTTGCAATCGTTGTCGAAACTGTTGTAGCTGTAGCCAATGAAGTTGTTGTTACAGTTATTGTAGTTGGCGTTGTTGTTTCTACAGTAGTAACTGTTGGCGTAGATTTAGACAACATTTCTATCGTTGTTGTCATAATAACAGTTGTTGTTTGCGTTGATGTTGCAATCGTTGTCGAAACTGTTGTAGCTGTAGCCAATGAAGTTGTTGTTACAGTTATTGTAGTTGGCGTTGTTGTTTCTACAGTAGTAACTGTTGGCGTAGATTTAGACAACATTTCTGTCGTTGTTGTCATAATAACAGTTGTTGTTTGCGTTGATGTTGCAATCGTTGTCGAAACTGTTGTAGCTGTAGCCAATGAAGTTGTTGTTACAGTTATTGTAGTTGGCGTTGTTGTTTCTACAGTAGTAACTGTTGGCGTAGATTTAGACAACATTTCTGTCGTTGTTGTCATAATAACAGTTGTTGTTTGCGTTGATGTTGCAATCGTTGTCGAAACTGTTGTAGCTGTAGCCAATGAAGTTGTTGTTACAGTTATTGTAGTTGGCGTTGTTGTTTCTACAGTAGTAACTGTTGGCGTAGATTTAGACAACATTTCTGTCGTTGTTGTCATAATAACAGTTGTTGTTTGCGTTGATGTTGCAATCGTTGTCGAAACTGTTGTAGCTGTAGCCAATGAAGTTGTTGTTACAGTTATTGTAGTTGGCGTTGTTGTTTCTACAGTAGTAACTGTTGGCGTAGATTTAGACAACATTTCTGTCGTTGTTGTCATAATAACAGTTGTTGTTTGCGTTGATGTTGCAATCGTTGTCGAAACTGTTGTAGCTGTAGCCAATGAAGTTGTTGTTACAGTTATTGTAGTTGGCGTTGTTGTTTCTACAGTAGTAACTGTTGGCGTAGATTTAGACAACATTTCTGTCGTTGTTGTCATAATAACAGTTGTTGTTTGCGTTGATGTTGCAATCGTTGTCGAAACTGTTGTAGCTGTAGCCAATGAAGTTGTTGTTACAGTTATTGTAGTTGGCGTTGTTGTTTCTACAGTAGTAACTGTTGGCGTAGATTTAGACAACATTTCTGTCGTTGTTGTCATAATAACAGTTGTTGTTTGCGTTGATGTTGCAATCGTTGTCGAAACTGTTGTAGCTGTAGCCAATGAAGTTGTTGTTACAGTTATTGTAGTTGGCGTTGTTGTTTCTACAGTAGTAACTGTTGGCGTAGATTTAGACAACATTTCTGTCGTTGTTGTCATAATAACAGTTGTTGTTTGCGTTGATGTTGCAATCGTTGTCGAAACTGTTGTAGCTGTAGCCAATGAAGTTGTTGTTACAGTTATTGTAGTTGGCGTTGTTGTTTCTACAGTAGTAACTGTTGGCGTAGATTTAGACAACATTTCTGTCGTTGTTGTCATAATAACAGTTGTTGTTTGCGTTGATGTTGCAATCGTTGTCGAAACTGTTGTAGCTGTAGCCAATGAAGTTGTTGTTACAGTTATTGTAGTTGGCGTTGTTGTTTCTACAGTAGTAACTGTTGGCGTAGATTTAGACAACATTTCTGTCGTTGTTGTCATAATAACAGTTGTTGTTTGCGTTGATGTTGCAATCGTTGTCGAAACTGTTGTAGCTGTAGCCAATGAAGTTGTTGTTACAGTTATTGTAGTTGGCGTTGTTGTTTCTACAGTAGTAACTGTTGGCGTAGATTTAGACAACATTTCTGTCGTTGTTGTCATAATAACAGTTGTTGTTTGCGTTGATGTTGCAATCGTTGTCGAAACTGTTGTAGCTGTAGCCAATGAAGTTGTTGTTACAGTTATTGTAGTTGGCGTTGTTGTTTCTACAGTAGTAACTGTTGGCGTAGATTTAGACAACATTTCTGTCGTTGTTGTCATAATAACAGTTGTTGTTTGCGTTGATGTTGCAATCGTTGTCGAAACTGTTGTAGCTGTAGCCAATGAAGTTGTTGTTACAGTTATTGTAGTTGGCGTTGTTGTTTCTACAGTAGTAACTGTTGGCGTAGATTTAGACAACATTTCTGTCGTTGTTGTCATAATAACAGTTGTTGTTTGCGTTGATGTTGCAATCGTTGTCGAAACTGTTGTAGCTGTAGCCAATGAAGTTGTTGTTACAGTTATTGTAGTTGGCGTTGTTGTTTCTACAGTAGTAACTGTTGGCGTAGATTTAGACAACATTTCTGTCGTTGTTGTCATAATAACAGTTGTTGTTTGCGTTGATGTTGCAATCGTTGTCGAAACTGTTGTAGCTGTAGCCAATGAAGTTGTTGTTACAGTTATTGTAGTTGGCGTTGTTGTTTCTACAGTAGTAACTGTTGGCGTAGATTTAGACAACATTTCTGTCGTTGTTGTCATAATAACAGTTGTTGTTTGCGTTGATGTTGCAATCGTTGTCGAAACTGTTGTAGCTGTAGCCAATGAAGTTGTTGTTACAGTTATTGTAGTTGGCGTTGTTGTTTCTACAGTAGTAACTGTTGGCGTAGATTTAGACAACATTTCTGTCGTTGTTGTCATAATAACAGTTGTTGTTTGCGTTGATGTTGCAATCGTTGTCGAAACTGTTGTAGCTGTAGCCAATGAAGTTGTTGTTACAGTTATTGTAGTTGGCGTTGTTGTTTCTACAGTAGTAACTGTTGGCGTAGATTTAGACAACATTTCTGTCGTTGTTGTCATAATAACAGTTGTTGTTTGCGTTGATGTTGCAATCGTTGTCGAAACTGTTGTAGCTGTAACCAATGAAGTTGTTGTCACAGTTATTGTAGTTGGCGTTGTTGTTTCTACAGTAGTAACTGTTGGCGTAGATTTAGACAACATTTCTGTCGTTGTTGTCATAATAACAGTTGTTGTTTGCGTTGATGTTGCAATCGTTGTCGAAACTGTTGTAGCTGTAGCCAATGAAGTTGTTGTTACAGTTATTGTAGTTGGCGTTGTTGTTTCTACAGTAGTAACTGTTGGCGTAGATTTAGACAACATTTCTATCGTTGTTGTCATAATAACAGTTGTTGTTTGCGTTGATGTTGCAATCGTTGTCGAAACTGTTGTAGCTGTAGCCAATGAAGTTGTTGTTACAGTTATTGTAGTTGGCGTTGTTGTTTCTACAGTAGTAACTGTTGGCGTAGATTTAGACAACATTTCTATCGTTGTTGTCATAATAACAGTTGTTGTTTGCGTTGATGTTGCAATCGTTGTCGAAACTGTTGTAGCTGTAGCCAATGAAGTTGTTGTTACAGTTATTGTAGTTGGCGTTGTTGTTTCTACAGTAGTAACTGTTGGCGTAAATTTAGACAACATTTCTGTCGTTGTTGTCATAATAACAGTTGTTGTTTGCGTTGATGTTGCAATCGTTGTCGAAACTGTTGTAGCTGTAGCCAATGAAGTTGTTGTTACAGTTATTGTAGTTGGCGTTGTTGTTTCTACAGTAGTAACTGTTGGCGTAGATTTAGACAACATTTCTGTCGTTGTTGTCATAATAACAGTTGTTGTTTGCGTTGATGTTGCAATCGTTGTCGAAACTGTTGTAGCTGTAGCCAATGAAGTTGTTGTTACAGTTATTGTAGTTGGCGTTGTTGTTTCTACAGTAGTAACTGTTGGCGTAGATTTAGACAACATTTCTGTCGTTGTTGTCATAATAACAGTTGTTGTTTGCGTTGATGTTGCAATCGTTGTCGAAACTGTTGTAGCTGTAGCCAATGAAGTTGTTGTTACAGTTATTGTAGTTGGCGTTGTTGTTTCTACAGTAGTAACTGTTGGCGTAGATTTAGACAACATTTCTGTCGTTGTTGTCATAATAACAGTTGTTGTTTGCGTTGATGTTGCAATCGTTGTCGAAACTGTTGTAGCTGTAGCCAATGAAGTTGTTGTTACAGTTATTGTAGTTGGCGTTGTTGTTTCTACAGTAGTAACTGTTGGCGTAGATTTAGACAACATTTCTGTCGTTGTTGTCATAATAACAGTTGTTGTTTGCGTTGATGTTGCAATCGTTGTCGAAACTGTTGTAGCTGTAGCCAATGAAGTTGTTGTTACAGTTATTGTAGTTGGCGTTGTTGTTTCTACAGTAGTAACTGTTGGCGTAGATTTAGACAACATTTCTATCGTTGTTGTCATAATAACAGTTGTTGTTTGCGTTGATGTTGCAATCGTTGTCGAAACTGTTGTAGCTGTAGCCAATGAAGTTGTTGTTACAGAAATTGTAGTTGGCGTTGTTGTTTCTACAGTAGTAACTGTTGGCGTAGATTTAGACAACATTTCTGTCGTTGTTGTCATAATAACAGTTGTTGTTTGCGTTGATGTTGCAATCGTTGTCGAAACTGTTGTAGCTGTAGCCAATGAAGTTGTTGTTACAGTTATTGTAGTTGGCGTTGTTGTTTCTACAGTAGTAACTGTTGGCGTAGATTTAGACAACATTTCTGTCGTTGTTGTCATAATAACAGTTGTTGTTTGCGTTGATGTTGCAATCGTTGTCGAAACTGTTGTAGCTGTAGCCAATGAAGTTGTTGTTACAGAAATTGTAGTTGGCGTTGTTGTTTCTACAGTAGTAACTGTTGGCGTAGATTTAGACAACATTTCTGTCGTTGTTGTCATAATAACAGTTGTTGTTTGCGTTGATGTTGCAATCGTTGTCGAAACTGTTGTTGCTGTAGCCAATGAAGTTGTTGTTACAGAAATTGTAGTTGGCGTTGTTGTTTCTACAGTAGTAACTGTTGGCGTAGATTTAGACAACATTTCTGTCGTTGTTGTCATAATAACAGTTGTTGTTTGCGTTGATGTTGCAATCGTTGTCGAAACTGTTGTAGCTGTAGCCAATGAAGTTGTTGTTACAGTTATTGTAGTTGGCGTTGTTGTTTCTACAGTAGTAACTGTTGGCGTAGATTTAGACAACATTTCTGTCGTTGTTGTCATAATAACAGTTGTTGTTTGCGTTGATGTTGCAATCGTTGTCGAAACTGTTGTAGCTGTAGCCAATGAAGTTGTTGTTACAGAAATTGTAGTTGGCGTTGTTGTTTCTACAGTAGTAACTGTTGGCGTAGATTTAGACAACATTTCTGTCGTTGTTGTCATAATAACAGTTGTTGTTTGCGTTGATGTTGCAATCGTTGTCGAAACTGTTGTAGCTGTAGCCAATGAAGTTGTTGTTACAGTTATTGTAGTTGGCGTTGTTGTTTCTACAGTAGTAACTGTTGGCGTAGATTTAGACAACATTTCTATCGTTGTTGTCATAATAACAGTTGTTGTTTGCGTTGATGTTGCAATCGTTGTCGAAACTGTTGTAGCTGTAGCCAATGAAGTTGTTGTTACAGTTATTGTAGTTGGCGTTGTTGTTTCTACAGTAGTAACTGTTGGCGTAGATTTAGACAACATTTCTGTCGTTGTTGTCATAATAACAGTTGTTGTTTGCGTTGATGTTGCAATCGTTGTCGAAACTGTTGTAGCTGTAGCCAATGAAGTTGTTGTTACAGTTATTGTAGTTGGCGTTGTTGTTTCTACAGTAGTAACTGTTGGCGTAGATTTAGACAACATTTCTGTCGTTGTTGTCATAATAACAGTTGTTGTTTGCGTTGATGTTGCAATCGTTGTCGAAACTGTTGTAGCTGTAGCCAATGAAGTTGTTGTTACAGTTATTGTAGTTGGCGTTGTTGTTTCTACAGTAGTAACTGTTGGCGTAGATTTAGACAACATTTCTGTCGTTGTTGTCATAATAACAGTTGTTGTTTGCGTTGATGTTGCAATCGTTGTCGAAACTGTTGTAGCTGTAGCCAATGAAGTTGTTGTTACAGTTATTGTAGTTGGCGTTGTTGTTTCTACAGTAGTAACTGTTGGCGTAGATTTAGACAACATTTCTGTCGTTGTTGTCATAATAACAGTTGTTGTTTGCGTTGATTTTGCAATCGTTGTCGAAACTGTTGTAGCTGTAGCCAATGAAGTTGTTGTTACAGAAATTGTAGTTGGCGTTGTTGTTTCTACAGTAGTAATTGTTGGCGTAGATTTAGACAACATTTCTGTCGTTGTTGTCATAATAACAGTTGTTGTTTGCGTTGATGTTGCAATCGTTGTCGAAACTGTTGTTGCTGTAGCCAATGAAGTTGTTGTTACAGAAATTGTAGTTGGCGTTGTTGTTTCTACAGTAGTAACTGTTGGCGTAGATTTAGACAACATTTCTGTCGTTGTTGTCATAATAACAGTTGTTGTTTGCGTTGATGTTGCAATCGTTGTCGAAACTGTTGTTGCTGTAGCCAATGAAGTTGTTGTTACAGAAATTGTAGTTGGCGTTGTTGTTTCTACAGTAGTAACTGTTGGCGTAGATTTAGACAACATTTCTGTCGTTGTTGTCATAATAACAGTTGTTGTTTGCGTTGATGTTGCAATCGTTGTCGAAACTGTTGTAGCTGTAGCCAATGAAGTTGTTGTTACAGTTATTGTAGTTGGCGTTGTTGTTTCTACAGTAGTAACTGTTGGCGTAGATTTAGACAACATTTCTGTCGTTGTTGTCATAATAACAGTTGTTGTTTGCGTTGATGTTGCAATCGTTGTCGAAACTGTTGTAGCTGTAGCCAATGAAGTTGTTGTTACAGAAATTGTAGTTGGCGTTGTTGTTTCTACAGTAGTAACTGTTGGCGTAGATTTAGACAACATTTCTGTCGTTGTTGTCATAATAACAGTTGTTGTTTGCGTTGATGTTGCAATCGTTGTCGAAACTGTTGTAGCTGTAGCCAATGAAGTTGTTGTTACAGTTATTGTAGTTGGCGTTGTTGTTTCTACAGTAGTAACTGTTGGCGTAAATTTAGACAACATTTCTGTCGTTGTTGTCATAATAACAGTTGTTGTTTGCGTTGATGTTGCAATCGTTGTCGAAACTGTTGTAGCTGTAGCCAATGAAGTTGTTGTTACAGAAATTGTAGTTGGCGTTGTTGTTTCTACAGTAGTAACTGTTGGCGTAGATTTAGACAACATTTCTGTCGTTGTTGTCATAATAACAGTTGTTGTTTGCGTTGATGTTGCAATCGTTGTCGAAACTGTTGTTGCTGTAGCCAATGAAGTTGTTGTTACAGAAATTGTAGTTGGCGTTGTTGTTTCTACAGTAGTAACTGTTGGCGTAGATTTAGACAACATTTCTGTCGTTGTTGTCATAATAACAGTTGTTGTTTGCGTTGATGTTGCAATCGTTGTCGAAACTGTTGTAGCTGTAGCCAATGAAGTTGTTGTTACAGAAATTGTAGTTGGCGTTGTTGTTTCTACAGTAGTAACTGTTGGCGTAGATGTAGACAACATTTCTGTCGTTGTTGTCATAATAACAGTTGTTGTTTGCGTTGATTTTGCAATCGTTGTCGAAACTGTTGTAGCTGTAGCCAATGAAGTTGTTGTTACAGTTATTGTAGTTGGCGTTGTTGTTTCTACAGTAGTAACTGTTGGCGTAGATTTAGACAACATTTCTGTCGTTGTTGTCATAATAACAGTTGTTGTTTGCGTTGATGTTGCAATCGTTGTCGAAACTGTTGTAGCTGTAGCCAATGAAGTTGTTGTTACAGAAATTGTAGTTGGCGTTGTTGTTTCTACAGTAGTAACTGTTGGCGTAGATTTAGACAACATTTCTGTCGTTGTTGTCATAATAACAGTTGTTGTTTGCGTTGATGTTGCAATCGTTGTCGAAACTGTTGTAGCTGTAGCCAATGAAGTTGTTGTTACAGTTATTGTAGTTGGCGTTGTTGTTTCTACAGTAGTAACTGTTGGCGTAGATGTAGACAACATTTCTGTCGTTGTTGTCATAATAACAGTTGTTGTTTGCGTTGATTTTGCAATCGTTGTCGAAACTGTTGTAGCTGTAGCCAATGAAGTTGTTGTTACAGTTATTGTAGTTGGCGTTGTTGTTTCTACAGTAGTAACTGTTGGCGTAGATTTAGACAACATTTCTGTCGTTGTTGTCATAATAACAGTTGTTGTTTGCGTTGATGTTGCAATCGTTGTCGAAACTGTTGTAGCTGTAGCCAATGAAGTTGTTGTTACAGTTATTGTAGTTGGCGTTGTTGTTTCTACAGTAGTAACTGTTGGCGTAAATTTAGACAACATTTCTGTCGTTGTTGTCATAATAACAGTTGTTGTTTGCGTTGATGTTGCAATCGTTGTCGAAACTGTTGTAGCTGTAGCCAATGAAGTTGTTGTTACAGAAATTGTAGTTGGCGTTGTTGTTTCTACAGTAGTAACTGTTGGCGTAGATTTAGACAACATTTCTGTCGTTGTTGTCATAATAACAGTTGTTGTTTGCGTTGATGTTGCAATCGTTGTCGAAACTGTTGTTGCTGTAGCCAATGAAGTTGTTGTTACAGAAATTGTAGTTGGCGTTGTTGTTTCTACAGTAGTAACTGTTGGCGTAGATTTAGACAACATTTCTGTCGTTGTTGTCATAATAACAGTTGTTGTTTGCGTTGATGTTGCAATCGTTGTCGAAACTGTTGTAGCTGTAGCCAATGAAGTTGTTGTTACAGAAATTGTAGTTGGCGTTGTTGTTTCTACAGTAGTAACTGTTGGCGTAGATGTAGACAACATTTCTGTCGTTGTTGTCATAATAACAGTTGTTGTTTGCGTTGATTTTGCAATCGTTGTCGAAACTGTTGTAGCTGTAGCCAATGAAGTTGTTGTTACAGTTATTGTAGTTGGCGTTGTTGTTTCTACAGTAGTAACTGTTGGCGTAGATTTAGACAACATTTCTGTCGTTGTTGTCATAATAACAGTTGTTGTTTGCGTTGATGTTGCAATCGTTGTCGAAACTGTTGTAGCTGTAGCCAATGAAGTTGTTGTTACAGTTATTGTAGTTGGCGTTGTTGTTTCTACAGTAGTAACTGTTGGCGTAGATTTAGACAACATTTCTGTCGTTGTTGTCATAATAACAGTTGTTGTTTGCGTTGATGTTGCAATCGTTGTCGAAACTGTTGTAGCTGTAGCCAATGAAGTTGTTGTCACAGTTATTGTAGTTGGCGTTGTTGTTTCTACAGTAGTAACTGTTGGCGTAGATTTAGACAACATTTCTGTCGTTGTTGTCATAATAAGAGTTGTTGTTTGCGTTGATGTTGCAATCGTTGTCGAAACTGTTGTAGCTGTAGCCAATGAAGTTGTTGTTACAGAAATTGTAGTTGGCGTTGTTGTTTCTACAGTAGTAACTGTTGGCGTAGATTTAGACAACATTTCTGTCGTTGTTGTCATAATAACAGTTGTTGTTTGCGTTGATGTTGCAATCGTTGTCGAAACTGTTGTAGCTGTAGCCAATGAAGTTGTTGTTACAGTTATTGTAGTTGGCGTTGTTGTTTCTACAGTAGTAACTGTTGGCGTAGATTTAGACAACATTTCTGTCGTTGTTGTCATAATAACAGTTGTTGTTTGCGTTGATGTTGCAATCGTTGTCGAAACTGTTGTTGCTGTAGCCAATGAAGTTGTTGTTACAGAAATTGTAGTTGGCGTTGTTGTTTCTACAGTAGTAACTGTTGGCGTAGATTTAGACAACATTTCTGTCGTTGTTGTCATAATAACAGTTGTTGTTTGCGTTGATGTTGCAATCGTTGTCGAAACTGTTGTAGCTGTAGCCAATGAAGTTGTTGTTACAGTTATTGTAGTTGGCGTTGTTGTTTCTACAGTAGTAACTGTTGGCGTAGATTTAGACAACATTTCTGTCGTTGTTGTCATAATAACAGTTGTTGTTTGCGTTGATGTTGCAATCGTTGTCGAAACTGTTGTAGCTGTAGCCAATGAAGTTGTTGTTACAGAAATTGTAGTTGGCGTTGTTGTTTCTACAGTAGTAACTGTTGGCGTAGATTTAGACAACATTTCTGTCGTTGTTGTCATAATAACAGTTGTTGTTTGCGTTGATGTTGCAATCGTTGTCGAAACTGTTGTAGCTGTAGCCAATGAAGTTGTTGTTACATTTATTGTAGTTGGCGTTGTTGTTTCTACAGTAGTAACTGTTGGCGTAGATTTAGACAACATTTCTGTCGTTGTTGTCATAATAACAGTTGTTGTTTGCGTTGATGTTGCAATCGTTGTCGAAACTGTTGTTGCTGTAGCCAATGAAGTTGTTGTTACAGAAATTGTAGTTGGCGTTGTTGTTTCTACAGTAGTAACTGTTGGCGTAGATTTAGACAACATTTCTGTCGTTGTTGTCATAATAACAGTTGTTGTTTGCGTTGATGTTGCAATCGTTGTCGAAACTGTTGTTGCTGTAGCCAATGAAGTTGTTGTTACAGAAATTGTAGTTGGCGTTGTTGTTTCTACAGTAGTAACTGTTGGCGTAGATTTAGACAACATTTCTGTCGTTGTTGTCATAATAACAGTTGTTGTTTGCGTTGATGTTGCAATCGTTGTCGAAACTGTTGTTGCTGTAGCCAATGAAGTTGTTGTTACAGAAATTGTAGTTGGCGTTGTTGTTTCTACAGTAGTAACTGTTGGCGTAGATTTAGACAACATTTCTGTCGTTGTTGTCATAATAACAGTTGTTGTTTGCGTTGATGTTGCAATCGTTGTCGAAACTGTTGTAGCTGTAGCCAATGAAGTTGTTGTTACAGTTATTGTAGTTGGCGTTGTTGTTTCTACAGTAGTAACTGTTGGCGTAGATTTAGACAACATTTCTGTCGTTGTTGTCATAATAACAGTTGTTGTTTGCGTTGATGTTGCAATCGTTGTCGAAACTGTTGTAGCTGTAGCCAATGAAGTTGTTGTTACAGTTATTGTAGTTGGCGTTGTTGTTTCTACAGTAGTAACTGTTGGCGTAGATTTAGACAACATTTCTGTCGTTGTTGTCATAATAACAGTTGTTGTTTGCGTTGATGTTGCAATCGTTGTCGAAACTGTTGTAGCTGTAGCCAATGAAGTTGTTGTTACAGTTATTGTAGTTGGCGTTGTTGTTTCTACAGTAGTAACTGTTGGCGTAGATTTAGACAACATTTCTGTCGTTGTTGTCATAATAACAGTTGTTGTTTGCGTTGATGTTGCAATCGTTGTCGAAACTGTTGTAGCTGTAGCCAATGAAGTTGTTGTTACAGTTATTGTAGTTGGCGTTGTTGTTTCTACAGTAGTAACTGTTGGCGTAAATTTAGACAACATTTCTATCGTTGTTGTCATAATAACAGTTGTTGTTTGCGTTGATGTTGCAATCGTTGTCGAAACTGTTGTAGCTGTAGCCAATGAAGTTGTTGTTACAGAAATTGTAGTTGGCGTTGTTGTTTCTACAGTAGTAACTGTTGGCGTAGATTTAGACAACATTTCTGTCGTTGTTGTCATAATAACAGTTGTTGTTTGCGTTGATGTTGCAATCGTTGTCGAAACTGTTGTAGCTGTAGCCAATGAAGTTGTTGTTACAGAAATTGTAGTTGGCGTTGTTGTTTCTACAGTAGTAACTGTTGGCGTAGATTTAGACAACATTTCTGTCGTTGTTGTCATAATAACAGTTGTTGTTTGCGTTGATGTTGCAATCGTTGTCGAAACTGTTGTAGCTGTAGCCAATGAAGCTGTTGTTACAATTATTGTAGTTGGCGTTGTTGTTTCTACAGTAGTAACTGTTGGCGTAGATTTAGACAACATTTCTGTCGTTGTTGTCATAATAACAGTTGTTGTTTGCGTTGATGTTGCAATCGTTGTCGAAACTGTTGTAGCCGTAGCCAATGAAGTTGTTGTTACAGTTATTGTAGTTGGCGTTGTTGTTTCTACAGTAGTAACTGTTGGCGTAGATGTAGACAACATTTCTGTCGTTGTTGTCATAATAACAGTTGTTGTTTGCGTTGAGTTTGCAATCGTTGTCGAAACTGTTGTAGCTGTAGCCAATGAAGTTGTTGTTACAGAAATTGTAGTTGGCGTTGTTGTTTCTACAGTAGTAACTGTTGGCGTAGATGTAGACAACATTTCTGTCGTTGTTGTCATAATAACAGTTGTTGTTT
>CAXIVU010000123.1:5000-7500 GCA_964035795.1 Pterobdella sp. o SKG-2022
GATGAAATAGTATGAGACACTGGCAAGGATGCGTCTAAGGATGTGGGGTAAGGTGCCTAAAAATTTGAAAAAATGCAAAACGCTTTAGAATTGTAACTTGTAAATTGTAAAATTGCACTTTTTTGCAAAACGCTTTACAATTATGAAGCGTTTTGCATACGAAGTGGCCGGTTTTGGACGCGGGTTTGAAAGTCAGTATAGTGATCCTTTTCCCCTGGCGGCTCGCGGCAGCGAGCCGAAAAATTTAGAAATTTGGGACTGAAAGATGCGATTTTAGACGCATCTTTCGTCGAGCTATTTTACGACTGGTTGTTGCCTAAATGTTCAGTTTTGGACGGGACGGCGGTGGCGTGTTTTGTGGCCTGTACCTTGCCGCCGCCGCCGCCGAACTGACAAATAGCAGGCAATAGCCCTTTTAAGGTGCCGACTTAGGACGATTAAGATTGGCCTTATTTATGATGCACCACGCATCGACACCGACACACGCCGAGACAAAGGAAGAAAGAGCGGCGAGACCGACGGCAGTGTTTTTCTTTACGCTTTAAAGTAGTGGTTCGTCACACTAGTTTATTTATTGGCCCTTGTGACGCCAACACTCACTTTTATATGTGGGTCTTTTCACGCAGCTTCCCATTTCACGATCTGGTATTTGCAAATTCTTTTTTTCTCTTTTGCTGCTGCTGCTGCTGCTGCTGCTGCTGCAAAAAGAGAAGCCAGAATTTCCCACCGGACACCACGTGGAGGTTCCAGATCACGTCCAGCACTTTTTTGCACTTTTACACTTTTACCATGACTAGACGGGTGATGGTGGTGATGGTGCCTTTCTTCGCCCGCCTCGTGATGCCCCTTTGTATTCATTGGTACTTGCGTATGGAGTACACACACGTGTGGGGGTTCTAGAGTTGGCATCATTTTATTCACCACATTATTCACCCTTCAACATAGGCACCTTTCTAGACGCATCTTACGCTACTTTTTTATGGCGCGACGGTGCCTAAGCGCTGCATATGTGAGCGCGTGTATATCACGCACACTCACATATACAACCTAGAAAAGGATAGTAACTGAGTAGAAGACGTTGTGTTTTAATAAATCGCTTCAGAATTTAGAAACGCTCTTTCTTAAAGCGAGTCGCGTCGCCTTGCCTTGCCTTGCCTTGCCTTGCCTTGGCGTTCGTGGGACTTGCAATGATAAAATTATTATTTTCGATTAATTTTTTAAAATTTATTAATTAATAAATTTATTTTTTTAATTAAATATTTAATCATTTTATATTAAATTATTTAATTTTTTTTTCTCACACTTTTTCGATTAATATTTTAAATTTAATTTTAATTTTCAATTAAATTTTATAAATTTTTTCTATTTCGACTTTTCATAAGACTAAAATCATCATCATCATCATCATCATCATCATCATCATCACCGCCGCGGCCGTGCAACACGCGTGCACACACGAAGATCATTATCATAACCACCAGTTCGCGCCCCTACTAGAACAATGAGCATACACGTGGTAATGGTTTTTTTTTTTAAATTAACTAAAATCAAATTTAAATGTTACAATACTTTATTGTGACATTTTAAAAACGCTCAAAATATATAAATATATATATATATATTTATTTTTCGATTATTTTTAAAATAAATTTAAAAAAAATTTTTTTTCTCATTAAATAGATGATTATTAATTAAATTTAGTCGTTTACTCAATCACAAATGTATACGAATCGAAGTAATTCATTTTAGAATAAATTTCATTTATTTTATCGAATTAAGTGAAAAATGATGAAAAAAACTTTTTTTATCAAAAATTATATTCTACATATGTTTTAAAAGTAATTTAGTGAAAAAAAATCAACTAAAAAAAAAAAGTCATTTTCGATCAAAATCTCGACTAAGTGCCGACTATTTCTGAAGCGTTTTGCATAAAGATAACGTCCTCTACTCAGTTACTTACATTGCACCCAATTTTACTCTCTATTTCGATTCACACTCGATTAACGCGCCGCCGCCCCTAGCTACTTACGCTGGCTGCAGCCGACGCGCTGCATTACGCGCGACGCTGCTATATACATACAGCGCGTCTACGCACGCGTTATAGGCACCGACGGTGCCCAAAATAACTTTTTTTCGTAAAAAATTTTTTGAAAAAATTTCTGAAGCGTTTTATCAAAACAAAACGTCCTCTACTCAGTTTGTTACCTTTCCTAGGGTGTAAACTGGAGTGCAAAAGTAGGGCGGTGAAAAAATTTAATTTTTTTCACCGACTCGACATCTTTTGTCCGACAAGTTTGCCGTACGTGGTCTTTTGGTAGGCTATGAACGTACGAATGGCTACGAGTGCGACGCTAGGCTGAGATTCTTTAGCATCCGGCAATCGGCGACGCCAATAGATACCATCAAAAGGCGCCCAAGCGTCTACGGGTCCAAATTGAACGCGAATGTAGTCCTAAAACGACTATAAAATGACAGACAGATCAGCAATTTTGTTTCCGCC
>CAXIVU010000123.1:15000-18766 GCA_964035795.1 Pterobdella sp. o SKG-2022
CCAGGCACCCAACAGTCTCTCGATTTCTTTCGCGGGCGTAACAAGGCCCAATATTCCATTGTCTGAAAAACACGCAGATCATACACGAAGTATTGCCAACGTGTGTGTGACTGCGTGTGACTGGGTGTGACTGGGTGTGACTGGGTGTGACTGCGTGTGACTGCGTGTGACTGCGTGTGACTGGGTGTGACTGGGTGTGACTGCGTGTGACTGCGTGTGACTGGGTGTGACTGCGTGTGACTGCGTGTAACCTACGACTAAGTCTCATTGGAATGTGAGACGCATCGTGTGGTCAAATTTTGAGTGAAATTTAGGCTGACGGTTCGACGATAACTTTGCCAATGCGTTGTTGCTTAGAAGAGATGGAGTTTGAATATGTGAGAAGAATGACTTGTTTGCCCATTGATATTGATATTGATAAGGTGAGTGAGCGTTTTTGTTGAAGTTTTGTGAAAATAAGGCACGATGCTGCAATAGATCTCGATTATACGCGGCTGCTGACTGAAGCGATTGACACAGACACAGACAGTGGACGCATTGATAGATGGAAATGACTCTGCCGCAAGTGGCGGCGTATGTGGCCGAAGGGATGAAATAGTATGAGACACTGGCAAGGATGCGTCTAAGGATGTGGGGTAAGGTGCCTAAAAATTTGAAAAAATGCAAAACGCTTTAGAATTGTAACTTGTAAATTGTAAAATTGCACTTTTTTGCAAAACGCTTTACAATTATGAAGCGTTTTGCATACGAAGTGGCCGGTTTTGGACGCGGGTTTGAAAGTCAGTATAGTGATCCTTTTCCCCTGGCGGCTCGCGGCAGCGAGCCGAAAAATTTAGAAATTTGGGACTGAAAGATGCGATTTTAGACGCATCTTTCGTCGAGCTATTTTACGACTGGTTGTTGCCTAAATGTTCAGTTTTGGACGGGACGGCGGTGGCGTGTTTTGTGGCCTGTACCTTGCCGCCGCCGCCGCCGAACTGACAAATAGCAGGCAATAGCCCTTTTAAGGTGCCGACTTAGGACGATTAAGATTGGCCTTATTTATGATGCACCACGCATCGACACCGACACACGCCGAGACAAAGGAAGAAAGAGCGGCGAGACCGACGGCAGTGTTTTTCTTTACGCTTTAAAGTAGTGGTTCGTCACACTAGTTTATTTATTGGCCCTTGTGACGCCAACACTCACTTTTATATGTGGGTCTTTTCACGCAGCTTCCCATTTCACGATCTGGTATTTGCAAATTCTTTTTTTCTCTTTTGCTGCTGCTGCTGCTGCTGCTGCTGCTGCAAAAAGAGAAGCCAGAATTTCCCACCGGACACCACGTGGAGGTTCCAGATCACGTCCAGCACTTTTTTGCACTTTTACACTTTTACCATGACTAGACGGGTGATGGTGGTGATGGTGCCTTTCTTCGCCCGCCTCGTGATGCCCCTTTGTATTCATTGGTACTTGCGTATGGAGTACACACACGTGTGGGGGTTCTAGAGTTGGCATCATTTTATTCACCACATTATTCACCCTTCAACATAGGCACCTTTCTAGACGCATCTTACGCTACTTTTTTATGGCGCGACGGTGCCTAAGCGCTGCATATGTGAGCGCGTGTATATCACGCACACTCACATATACAACCTAGAAAAGGATAGTAACTGAGTAGAAGACGTTGTGTTTTAATAAATCGCTTCAGAATTTAGAAACGCTCTTTCTTAAAGCGAGTCGCGTCGCCTTGCCTTGCCTTGCCTTGCCTTGCCTTGGCGTTCGTGGGACTTGCAATGATAAAATTATTATTTTCGATTAATTTTTTAAAATTTATTAATTAATAAATTTATTTTTTTAATTAAATATTTAATCATTTTATATTAAATTATTTAATTTTTTTTTCTCACACTTTTTCGATTAATATTTTAAATTTAATTTTAATTTTCAATTAAATTTTATAAATTTTTTCTATTTCGACTTTTCATAAGACTAAAATCATCATCATCATCATCATCATCATCATCATCATCACCGCCGCGGCCGTGCAACACGCGTGCACACACGAAGATCATTATCATAACCACCAGTTCGCGCCCCTACTAGAACAATGAGCATACACGTGGTAATGGTTTTTTTTTTAAATTAACTAAAATCAAATTTAAATGTTACAATACTTTATTGTGACATTTTAAAAACGCTCAAAATATATAAATATATATATATATATTTATTTTTCGATTATTTTTAAAATAAATTTAAAAAAAATTTTTTTTCTCATTAAATAGATGATTATTAATTAAATTTAGTCGTTTACTCAATCACAAATGTATACGAATCGAAGTAATTCATTTTAGAATAAATTTCATTTATTTTATCGAATTAAGTGAAAAATGATGAAAAAACTTTTTTTATCAAAAATTATATTCTACATATGTTTTAAAAGTAATTTAGTGAAAAAAAATCAACTAAAAAAAAAAGTCATTTTCGATCAAAATCTCGACTAAGTGCCGACTATTTCTGAAGCGTTTTGCATAAAGATAACGTCCTCTACTCAGTTACTTACATTGCACCCAATTTTACTCTCTATTTCGATTCACACTCGATTAACGCGCCGCCGCCCCTAGCTACTTACGCTGGCTGCAGCCGACGCGCTGCATTACGCGCGACGCTGCTATATACATACAGCGCGTCTACGCACGCGTTATAGGCACCGACGGTGCCCAAAATAACTTTTTTTCGTAAAAAATTTTTTGAAAAAATTTCTGAAGCGTTTTATCAAAACAAAACGTCCTCTACTCAGTTTGTTACCTTTCCTAGGGTGTAAACTGGAGTGCAAAAGTAGGGCGGTGAAAAAATTTAATTTTTTTCACCGACTCGACATCTTTTGTCCGACAAGTTTGCCGTACGTGGTCTTTTGGTAGGCTATGAACGTACGAATGGCTACGAGTGCGACGCTAGGCTGAGATTCTTTAGCATCCGGCAATCGGCGACGCCAATAGATACCATCAAAAGGCGCCCAAGCGTCTACGGGTCCAAATTGAACGCGAATGTAGTCCTAAAACGACTATAAAATGACAGACAGATCAGCAATTTTGTTTCCGCCAAAGGCATAACAAAATGCACCATGAACGAAGCGATATCGTGCTACTTGCTGCGTCTTTTATGCCCGTTTACACCTTGCCGGCGTATAGGGCGAAAAGCGTAAAAGCAAAAAAGCGCTCGCAAAAAATCACTCGATTTCGGACTGAAATCGTCGAGGTTATACATTTTCGATTCGATTCGATTCAATTCGAAACTATGGCGATAGTCGTCGCCTAATTGCTTTCGCGCCTTACACACACACACACACACACACACACACTAGCCTCTCTGCCGTCACCGCCTTCGCTTCTTCGTCTTCGTGGTCGTCTTCGCCGACGCTTTTGCACCGTTAAATCACGCTTTTTTCAGGCACGTTTTATAGCGTTGTCTAGCTAAAAGTTGTGGGTGTCCAGTTGAAGCGTTCATTAAAGGCGATAAGGGCTGCCAAAACGACGGTCGAATTTGGTCGAATGGCAAAGAGTGCTAAAGTGAGTGAGTGAGTGAGTGACATAGGCCTTAATGAAGCTTTTAGACGCGCCGCGCCTCTATTCCCATAGTTTCGATGGCCAATCGTGCTAATCGTCGTCGTCGTGTATTACCTGGTTGATCCTGCCAGTAGTTATATGCTTGTCTCAAAGATTAAGCCATGCATGTCTAAGCACAAACTTTAAAATAGTGAAGCTGCGAATGGCTCATTAGGCCA
>CAXIVU010000124.1:2500-5000 GCA_964035795.1 Pterobdella sp. o SKG-2022
GACGGTTCGACGATAACTTTGCCAATGCGTTGTTGCTTAGAAGAGATGGAGTTTGAATATGTGAGAAGAATGACTTGTTTGCCCATTGATATTGATATTGATAAGGTGAGTGAGCGTTTTTGTTGAAGTTTTGTGAAAATAAGGCACGATGCTGCAATAGATCTCGATTATACGCGGCTGCTGACTGAAGCGATTGACACAGACACAGACAGTGGACGCATTGATAGATGGAAATGACTCTGCCGCAAGTGGCGGCGTATGTGGCCGAAGGGATGAAATAGTATGAGACACTGGCAAGGATGCGTCTAAGGATGTGGGGTAAGGTGCCTAAAAATTTGAAAAAATGCAAAACGCTTTAGAATTGTAACTTGTAAATTGTAAAATTGCACTTTTTTGCAAAACGCTTTACAATTATGAAGCGTTTTGCATACGAAGTGGCCGGTTTTGGACGCGGGTTTGAAAGTCAGTATAGTGATCCTTTTCCCCTGGCGGCTCGCGGCAGCGAGCCGAAAAATTTAGAAATTTGGGACTGAAAGATGCGATTTTAGACGCATCTTTCGTCGAGCTATTTTACGACTGGTTGTTGCCTAAATGTTCAGTTTTGGACGGGACGGCGGTGGCGTGTTTTGTGGCCTGTACCTTGCCGCCGCCGCCGCCGAACTGACAAATAGCAGGCAATAGCCCTTTTAAGGTGCCGACTTAGGACGATTAAGATTGGCCTTATTTATGATGCACCACGCATCGACACCGACACACGCCGAGACAAAGGAAGAAAGAGCGGCGAGACCGACGGCAGTGTTTTTCTTTACGCTTTAAAGTAGTGGTTCGTCACACTAGTTTATTTATTGGCCCTTGTGACGCCAACACTCACTTTTATATGTGGGTCTTTTCACGCAGCTTCCCATTTCACGATCTGGTATTTGCAAATTCTTTTTTTCTCTTTTGCTGCTGCTGCTGCTGCTGCTGCTGCTGCAAAAAGAGAAGCCAGAATTTCCCACCGGACACCACGTGGAGGTTCCAGATCACGTCCAGCACTTTTTTGCACTTTTACACTTTTACCATGACTAGACGGGTGATGGTGGTGATGGTGCCTTTCTTCGCCCGCCTCGTGATGCCCCTTTGTATTCATTGGTACTTGCGTATGGAGTACACACACGTGTGGGGGTTCTAGAGTTGGCATCATTTTATTCACCACATTATTCACCCTTCAACATAGGCACCTTTCTAGACGCATCTTACGCTACTTTTTTATGGCGCGACGGTGCCTAAGCGCTGCATATGTGAGCGCGTGTATATCACGCACACTCACATATACAACCTAGAAAAGGATAGTAACTGAGTAGAAGACGTTGTGTTTTAATAAATCGCTTCAGAATTTAGAAACGCTCTTTCTTAAAGCGAGTCGCGTCGCCTTGCCTTGCCTTGCCTTGCCTTGCCTTGGCGTTCGTGGGACTTGCAATGATAAAATTATTATTTTCGATTAATTTTTTAAAATTTATTAATTAATAAATTTATTTTTTTAATTAAATATTTAATCATTTTATATTAAATTATTTAATTTTTTTTTCTCACACTTTTTCGATTAATATTTTAAATTTAATTTTAATTTTCAATTAAATTTTATAAATTTTTTCTATTTCGACTTTTCATAAGACTAAAATCATCATCATCATCATCATCATCATCATCATCATCACCGCCGCGGCCGTGCAACACGCGTGCACACACGAAGATCATTATCATAACCACCAGTTCGCGCCCCTACTAGAACAATGAGCATACACGTGGTAATGGTTTTTTTTTTTAAATTAACTAAAATCAAATTTAAATGTTACAATACTTTATTGTGACATTTTAAAAACGCTCAAAATATATAAATATATATATATATATTTATTTTTCGATTATTTTTAAAATAAATTTAAAAAAAATTTTTTTTCTCATTAAATAGATGATTATTAATTAAATTTAGTCGTTTACTCAATCACAAATGTATACGAATCGAAGTAATTCATTTTAGAATAAATTTCATTTATTTTATCGAATTAAGTGAAAAATGATGAAAAAAACTTTTTTTATCAAAAATTATATTCTACATATGTTTTAAAAGTAATTTAGTGAAAAAAAATCAACTAAAAAAAAAAATCATTTTCGATCAAAATCTCGACTAAGTGCCGACTATTTCTGAAGCGTTTTGCATAAAGATAACGTCCTCTACTCAGTTACTTACATTGCACCCAATTTTACTCTCTATTTCGATTCACACTCGATTAACGCGCCGCCGCCCCTAGCTACTTACGCTGGCTGCAGCCGACGCGCTGCATTACGCGCGACGCTGCTATATACATACAGCGCGTCTACGCACGCGTTATAGGCACCGACGGTGCCCAAAATAACTTTTTTTCGTAAAAAATTTTTTGAAAAAATTTCTGAAGCGTTTTATCAAAACAAAACGTCCTCTACTCAGTTTGTTACCTTTCCTAGGGTGTAAACTGGAGTG
>CAXIVU010000124.1:12500-15143 GCA_964035795.1 Pterobdella sp. o SKG-2022
ATTCGTAGACGACCTAGTTTTGAGTCGGGGTGTTGTACTCAGTAGAGCAGTATTCCTCTGCGATCTGTTGAGACTAAGCCTCTTGACTCGAAGATTTGTTCGCTATAGACGAACATTCTTCGCCATCTATTTGATTATTGTTATTACTATTATTAAATGAAGCCCTACTGCCGCTGACACTCGCCGCCCACCACATTGCGCCACACCCCGCCAGGCGCATACATACTTACTTGCAAATGCCAAGCCGTCTCTAGCCATTCGATACTCTAACCAGGCACCCAACAGTCTCTCGATTTCTTTCGCGGGCGTAACAAGGCCCAATATTCCATTGTCTGAAAAACACGCAGATCATACACGAAGTATTGCCAACGTGTGTGTGACTGCGTGTGACTGGGTGTGACTGGGTGTGACTGGGTGTGACTGCGTGTGACTGCGTGTGACTGCGTGTGACTGGGTGTGACTGGGTGTGACTGCGTGTGACTGCGTGTGACTGGGTGTGACTGCGTGTGACTGCGTGTAACCTACGACTAAGTCTCATTGGAATGTGAGACGCATCGTGTGGTCAAATTTTGAGTGAAATTTAGGCTGACGGTTCGACGATAACTTTGCCAATGCGTTGTTGCTTAGAAGAGATGGAGTTTGAATATGTGAGAAGAATGACTTGTTTGCCCATTGATATTGATATTGATAAGGTGAGTGAGCGTTTTTGTTGAAGTTTTGTGAAAATAAGGCACGATGCTGCAATAGATCTCGATTATACGCGGCTGCTGACTGAAGCGATTGACACAGACACAGACAGTGGACGCATTGATAGATGGAAATGACTCTGCCGCAAGTGGCGGCGTATGTGGCCGAAGGGATGAAATAGTATGAGACACTGGCAAGGATGCGTCTAAGGATGTGGGGTAAGGTGCCTAAAAATTTGAAAAAATGCAAAACGCTTTAGAATTGTAACTTGTAAATTGTAAAATTGCACTTTTTTGCAAAACGCTTTACAATTATGAAGCGTTTTGCATACGAAGTGGCCGGTTTTGGACGCGGGTTTGAAAGTCAGTATAGTGATCCTTTTCCCCTGGCGGCTCGCGGCAGCGAGCCGAAAAATTTAGAAATTTGGGACTGAAAGATGCGATTTTAGACGCATCTTTCGTCGAGCTATTTTACGACTGGTTGTTGCCTAAATGTTCAGTTTTGGACGGGACGGCGGTGGCGTGTTTTGTGGCCTGTACCTTGCCGCCGCCGCCGCCGAACTGACAAATAGCAGGCAATAGCCCTTTTAAGGTGCCGACTTAGGACGATTAAGATTGGCCTTATTTATGATGCACCACGCATCGACACCGACACACGCCGAGACAAAGGAAGAAAGAGCGGCGAGACCGACGGCAGTGTTTTTCTTTACGCTTTAAAGTAGTGGTTCGTCACACTAGTTTATTTATTGGCCCTTGTGACGCCAACACTCACTTTTATATGTGGGTCTTTTCACGCAGCTTCCCATTTCACGATCTGGTATTTGCAAATTCTTTTTTTCTCTTTTGCTGCTGCTGCTGCTGCTGGCTGCTGCTGCAAAAAGAGAAGCCAGAATTTCCCACCGGACACCACGTGGAGGTTCCAGATCACGTCCAGCACTTTTTTGCACTTTTACACTTTTACCATGACTAGACGGGTGATGGTGGTGATGGTGCCTTTCTTCGCCCGCCTCGTGATGCCCCTTTGTATTCATTGGTACTTGCGTATGGAGTACACACACGTGTGGGGGTTCTAGAGTTGGCATCATTTTATTCACCACATTATTCACCCTTCAACATAGGCACCTTTCTAGACGCATCTTACGCTACTTTTTTATGGCGCGACGGTGCCTAAGCGCTGCATATGTGAGCGCGTGTATATCACGCACACTCACATATACAACCTAGAAAAGGATAGTAACTGAGTAGAAGACGTTGTGTTTTAATAAATCGCTTCAGAATTTAGAAACGCTCTTTCTTAAAGCGAGTCGCGTCGCCTTGCCTTGCCTTGCCTTGCCTTGCCTTGGCGTTCGTGGGACTTGCAATGATAAAATTATTATTTTCGATTAATTTTTTAAAATTTATTAATTAATAAATTTATTTTTTTAATTAAATATTTAATCATTTTATATTAAATTATTTAATTTTTTTTTCTCACACTTTTTCGATTAATATTTTAAATTTAATTTTAATTTTCAATTAAATTTTATAAATTTTTTCTATTTCGACTTTTCATAAGACTAAAATCATCATCATCATCATCATCATCATCATCATCATCACCGCCGCGGCCGTGCAACACGCGTGCACACACGAAGATCATTATCATAACCACCAGTTCGCGCCCCTACTAGAACAATGAGCATACACGTGGTAATGGTTTTTTTTTTAAATTAACTAAAATCAAATTTAAATGTTACAATACTTTATTGTGACATTTTAAAAACGCTCAAAATATATAAATATATATATATATATTTATTTTTCGATTATTTTTAAAATAAATTTAAAAAAAATTTTTTTTCTCATTAAATAGATGATTATTAATTAAATTTAGTCGTTTACTCAATCACAAATGTATACGAATCGAAGTAATTCATTTTAGAATAAATTTCATTTATTTTATCGAATTAAGTGAAAA
>CAXIVU010000125.1:0-2500 GCA_964035795.1 Pterobdella sp. o SKG-2022
ATAGAGAGTAAAATTGGGTGCAATGTAAGTAACTGAGTAGAGGACGTTATCTTTATGCAAAACGCTTCAGAAATAGTCGGCACTTAGTCGAGATTTTGATCGAAAATGACTTTTTTTTTTTAGTTGATTTTTTTTCACTAAATTACTTTTAAAACATATGTAGAATATAATTTTTGATAAAAAAAGTTTTTTTCATCATTTTTCACTTAATTCGATAAAATAAATGAAATTTATTCTAAAATGAATTACTTCGATTCGTATACATTTGTGATTGAGTAAACGACTAAATTTAATTAATAATCATCTATTTAATGAGAAAAAAAATTTTTTTTAAATTTATTTTAAAAATAATCGAAAAATAAATATATATATATATATTTATATATTTTGAGCGTTTTTAAAATGTCACAATAAAGTATTGTAACATTTAAATTTGATTTTAGTTAATTTAAAAAAAAAAACCATTACCACGTGTATGCTCATTGTTCTAGTAGGGGCGCGAACTGGTGGTTATGATAATGATCTTCGTGTGTGCACGCGTGTTGCACGGCCGCGGCGGTGATGATGATGATGATGATGATGATGATGATGATGATTTTAGTCTTATGAAAAGTCGAAATAGAAAAAATTTATAAAATTTAATTGAAAATTAAAATTAAATTTAAAATATTAATCGAAAAAGTGTGAGAAAAAAAATTAAATAATTTAATATAAAATGATTAAATATTTAATTAAAAAAATAAATTTATTAATTAATAAATTTTAAAAAATTAATCGAAAATAATAATTTTATCATTGCAAGTCCCACGAACGCCAAGGCAAGGCAAGGCAAGGCAAGGCAAGGCGACGCGACTCGCTTTAAGAAAGAGCGTTTCTAAATTCTGAAGCGATTTATTAAAACACAACGTCTTCTACTCAGTTACTATCCTTTTCTAGGTTGTATATGTGAGTGTGCGTGATATACACGCGCTCACATATGCAGCGCTTAGGCACCGTCGCGCCATAAAAAAGTAGCGTAAGATGCGTCTAGAAAGGTGCCTATGTTGAAGGGTGAATAATGTGGTGAATAAAATGATGCCAACTCTAGAACCCCCACACGTGTGTGTACTCCATACGCAAGTACCAATGAATACAAAGGGGCATCACGAGGCGGGCGAAGAAAGGCACCATCACCACCATCACCCGTCTAGTCATGGTAAAAGTGTAAAAGTGCAAAAAAGTGCTGGACGTGATCTGGAACCTCCACGTGGTGTCCGGTGGGAAATTCTGGCTTCTCTTTTTGCAGCAGCAGCAGCAGCAGCAGCAGCAGCAAAAGAGAAAAAAAGAATTTGCAAATACCAGATCGTGAAATGGGAAGCTGCGTGAAAAGACCCACATATAAAAGTGAGTGTTGGCGTCACAAGGGCCAATAAATAAACTAGTGTGACGAACCACTACTTTAAAGCGTAAAGAAAAACACTGCCGTCGGTCTCGCCGCTCTTTCTTCCTTTGTCTCGGCGTGTGTCGGTGTCGATGCGTGGTGCATCATAAATAAGGCCAATCTTAATCGTCCTAAGTCGGCACCTTAAAAGGGCTATTGCCTGCTATTTGTCAGTTCGGCGGCGGCGGCGGCAAGGTACAGGCCACAAAACACGCCACCGCCGTCCCGTCCAAAACTGAACATTTAGGCAACAACCAGTCGTAAAATAGCTCGACGAAAGATGCGTCTAAAATCGCATCTTTCAGTCCCAAATTTCTAAATTTTTCGGCTCGCTGCCGCGAGCCGCCAGGGGAAAAGGATCACTATACTGACTTTCAAACCCGCGTCCAAAACCGGCCACTTCGTATGCAAAACGCTTCATAATTGTAAAGCGTTTTGCAAAAAAGTGCAATTTTACAATTTACAAGTTACAATTCTAAAGCGTTTTGCATTTTTTCAAATTTTTAGGCACCTTACCCCACATCCTTAGACGCATCCTTGCCAGTGTCTCATACTATTTCATCCCTTCGGCCACATACGCCGCCACTTGCGGCAGAGTCATTTCCATCTATCAATGCGTCCACTGTCTGTGTCTGTGTCAATCGCTTCAGTCAGCAGCCGCGTATAATCGAGATCTATTGCAGCATCGTGCCTTATTTTCACAAAACTTCAACAAAAACGCTCACTCACCTTATCAATATCAATATCAATGGGCAAACAAGTCATTCTTCTCACATATTCAAACTCCATCTCTTCTAAGCAACAACGCATTGGCAAAGTTATCGTCGAACCGTCAGCCTAAATTTCACTCAAAATTTGACCACACGATGCGTCTCACATTCCAATGAGACTTAGTCGTAGGTTACACGCAGTCACACGCAGTCACACCCAGTCACACGCAGTCACACGCAGTCACACCCAGTCACACCCAGTCACACGCAGTCACACGCAGTCACACGCAGTCACACCCAGTCACACCCAGTCACACCCAGTCACACGCAGTCACACACACGTTGGCAATACTTCGTGTATGATCTGCGT
>CAXIVU010000126.1:5000-7500 GCA_964035795.1 Pterobdella sp. o SKG-2022
CCTACCAAAAGACCACGTACGGCAAACTTGTCGGACAAAAGATGTCGAGTCGGTGAAAAAAATTAAATTTTTTCACCGCCCTACTTTTGCACTCCAGTTTACACCCTAGGAAAGGTAACAAACTGAGTAGAGGACGTTTTGTTTTGATAAAACGCTTCAGAAATTTTTTCAAAAAATTTTTTACGAAAAAAAGTTATTTTGGGCACCGTCGGTGCCTATAACGCGTGCGTAGACGCGCTGTATGTATATAGCAGCGTCGCGCGTAATGCAGCGCGTCGGCTGCAGCCAGCGTAAGTAGCTAGGGGCGGCGGCGCGTTAATCGAGTGTGAATCGAAATAGAGAGTAAAATTGGGTGCAATGTAAGTAACTGAGTAGAGGACGTTATCTTTATGCAAAACGCTTCAGAAATAGTCGGCACTTAGTCGAGATTTTGATCGAAAATGACTTTTTTTTTTTAGTTGATTTTTTTTCACTAAATTACTTTTAAAACATATGTAGAATATAATTTTTGATAAAAAAAGTTTTTTTCATCATTTTTCACTTAATTCGATAAAATAAATGAAATTTATTCTAAAATGAATTACTTCGATTCGTATACATTTGTGATTGAGTAAACGACTAAATTTAATTAATAATCATCTATTTAATGAGAAAAAAAATTTTTTTTAAATTTATTTTAAAAATAATCGAAAAATAAATATATATATATATATTTATATATTTTGAGCGTTTTTAAAATGTCACAATAAAGTATTGTAACATTTAAATTTGATTTTAGTTAATTTAAAAAAAAAAACCATTACCACGTGTATGCTCATTGTTCTAGTAGGGGCGCGAACTGGTGGTTATGATAATGATCTTCGTGTGTGCACGCGTGTTGCACGGCCGCGGCGGTGATGATGATGATGATGATGATGATGATGATGATGATTTTAGTCTTATGAAAAGTCGAAATAGAAAAAATTTATAAAATTTAATTGAAAATTAAAATTAAATTTAAAATATTAATCGAAAAAGTGTGAGAAAAAAAAATTAAATAATTTAATATAAAATGATTAAATATTTAATTAAAAAAATAAATTTATTAATTAATAAATTTTAAAAAATTAATCGAAAATAATAATTTTATCATTGCAAGTCCCACGAACGCCAAGGCAAGGCAAGGCAAGGCAAGGCAAGGCGACGCGACTCGCTTTAAGAAAGAGCGTTTCTAAATTCTGAAGCGATTTATTAAAACACAACGTCTTCTACTCAGTTACTATCCTTTTCTAGGTTGTATATGTGAGTGTGCGTGATATACACGCGCTCACATATGCAGCGCTTAGGCACCGTCGCGCCATAAAAAAGTAGCGTAAGATGCGTCTAGAAAGGTGCCTATGTTGAAGGGTGAATAATGTGGTGAATAAAATGATGCCAACTCTAGAACCCCCACACGTGTGTGTACTCCATACGCAAGTACCAATGAATACAAAGGGGCATCACGAGGCGGGCGAAGAAAGGCACCATCACCACCATCACCCGTCTAGTCATGGTAAAAGTGTAAAAGTGCAAAAAAGTGCTGGACGTGATCTGGAACCTCCACGTGGTGTCCGGTGGGAAATTCTGGCTTCTCTTTTTGCAGCAGCAGCAGCAGCAGCAGCAGCAGCAAAAGAGAAAAAAAGAATTTGCAAATACCAGATCGTGAAATGGGAAGCTGCGTGAAAAGACCCACATATAAAAGTGAGTGTTGGCGTCACAAGGGCCAATAAATAAACTAGTGTGACGAACCACTACTTTAAAGCGTAAAGAAAAACACTGCCGTCGGTCTCGCCGCTCTTTCTTCCTTTGTCTCGGCGTGTGTCGGTGTCGATGCGTGGTGCATCATAAATAAGGCCAATCTTAATCGTCCTAAGTCGGCACCTTAAAAGGGCTATTGCCTGCTATTTGTCAGTTCGGCGGCGGCGGCGGCAAGGTACAGGCCACAAAACACGCCACCGCCGTCCCGTCCAAAACTGAACATTTAGGCAACAACCAGTCGTAAAATAGCTCGACGAAAGATGCGTCTAAAATCGCATCTTTCAGTCCCAAATTTCTAAATTTTTCGGCTCGCTGCCGCGAGCCGCCAGGGGAAAAGGATCACTATACTGACTTTCAAACCCGCGTCCAAAACCGGCCACTTCGTATGCAAAACGCTTCATAATTGTAAAGCGTTTTGCAAAAAAGTGCAATTTTACAATTTACAAGTTACAATTCTAAAGCGTTTTGCATTTTTTCAAATTTTTAGGCACCTTACCCCACATCCTTAGACGCATCCTTGCCAGTGTCTCATACTATTTCATCCCTTCGGCCACATACGCCGCCACTTGCGGCAGAGTCATTTCCATCTATCAATGCGTCCACTGTCTGTGTCTGTGTCAATCGCTTCAGTCAGCAGCCGCGTATAATCGAGATCTATTGCAGCATCGTGCCTTATTTTCACAAAACTTCAACAAAAACGCTCACTCACCTTATCAATATCAAT
>CAXIVU010000127.1:0-2500 GCA_964035795.1 Pterobdella sp. o SKG-2022
CGTAGCCATTCGTACGTTCATAGCCTACCAAAGACCACGTACGGCAAACTTGTCGGACAAAAGATGTCGAGTCGGTGAAAAAAATTAAATTTTTTCACCGCCCTACTTTTGCACTCCAGTTTACACCCTAGGAAAGGTAACAAACTGAGTAGAGGACGTTTTGTTTTGATAAAACGCTTCAGAAATTTTTTCAAAAAATTTTTTACGAAAAAAAGTTATTTTGGGCACCGTCGGTGCCTATAACGCGTGCGTAGACGCGCTGTATGTATATAGCAGCGTCGCGCGTAATGCAGCGCGTCGGCTGCAGCCAGCGTAAGTAGCTAGGGGCGGCGGCGCGTTAATCGAGTGTGAATCGAAATAGAGAGTAAAATTGGGTGCAATGTAAGTAACTGAGTAGAGGACGTTATCTTTATGCAAAACGCTTCAGAAATAGTCGGCACTTAGTCGAGATTTTGATCGAAAATGACTTTTTTTTTTTAGTTGATTTTTTTTCACTAAATTACTTTTAAAACATATGTAGAATATAATTTTTGATAAAAAAAGTTTTTTTCATCATTTTTCACTTAATTCGATAAAATAAATGAAATTTATTCTAAAATGAATTACTTCGATTCGTATACATTTGTGATTGAGTAAACGACTAAATTTAATTAATAATCATCTATTTAATGAGAAAAAAAATTTTTTTTAAATTTATTTTAAAAATAATCGAAAAATAAATATATATATATATATTTATATATTTTGAGCGTTTTTAAAATGTCACAATAAAGTATTGTAACATTTAAATTTGATTTTAGTTAATTTAAAAAAAAAAACCATTACCACGTGTATGCTCATTGTTCTAGTAGGGGCGCGAACTGGTGGTTATGATAATGATCTTCGTGTGTGCACGCGTGTTGCACGGCCGCGGCGGTGATGATGATGATGATGATGATGATGATGATGATGATTTTAGTCTTATGAAAAGTCGAAATAGAAAAAATTTATAAAATTTAATTGAAAATTAAAATTAAATTTAAAATATTAATCGAAAAAGTGTGAGAAAAAAAAATTAAATAATTTAATATAAAATGATTAAATATTTAATTAAAAAAATAAATTTATTAATTAATAAATTTTAAAAAATTAATCGAAAATAATAATTTTATCATTGCAAGTCCCACGAACGCCAAGGCAAGGCAAGGCAAGGCAAGGCAAGGCGACGCGACTCGCTTTAAGAAAGAGCGTTTCTAAATTCTGAAGCGATTTATTAAAACACAACGTCTTCTACTCAGTTACTATCCTTTTCTAGGTTGTATATGTGAGTGTGCGTGATATACACGCGCTCACATATGCAGCGCTTAGGCACCGTCGCGCCATAAAAAAGTAGCGTAAGATGCGTCTAGAAAGGTGCCTATGTTGAAGGGTGAATAATGTGGTGAATAAAATGATGCCAACTCTAGAACCCCCACACGTGTGTGTACTCCATACGCAAGTACCAATGAATACAAAGGGGCATCACGAGGCGGGCGAAGAAAGGCACCATCACCACCATCACCCGTCTAGTCATGGTAAAAGTGTAAAAGTGCAAAAAAGTGCTGGACGTGATCTGGAACCTCCACGTGGTGTCCGGTGGGAAATTCTGGCTTCTCTTTTTGCAGCAGCAGCAGCAGCAGCAGCAGCAGCAAAAGAGAAAAAAAGAATTTGCAAATACCAGATCGTGAAATGGGAAGCTGCGTGAAAAGACCCACATATAAAAGTGAGTGTTGGCGTCACAAGGGCCAATAAATAAACTAGTGTGACGAACCACTACTTTAAAGCGTAAAGAAAAACACTGCCGTCGGTCTCGCCGCTCTTTCTTCCTTTGTCTCGGCGTGTGTCGGTGTCGATGCGTGGTGCATCATAAATAAGGCCAATCTTAATCGTCCTAAGTCGGCACCTTAAAAGGGCTATTGCCTGCTATTTGTCAGTTCGGCGGCGGCGGCGGCAAGGTACAGGCCACAAAACACGCCACCGCCGTCCCGTCCAAAACTGAACATTTAGGCAACAACCAGTCGTAAAATAGCTCGACGAAAGATGCGTCTAAAATCGCATCTTTCAGTCCCAAATTTCTAAATTTTTCGGCTCGCTGCCGCGAGCCGCCAGGGGAAAAGGATCACTATACTGACTTTCAAACCCGCGTCCAAAACCGGCCACTTCGTATGCAAAACGCTTCATAATTGTAAAGCGTTTTGCAAAAAAGTGCAATTTTACAATTTACAAGTTACAATTCTAAAGCGTTTTGCATTTTTTCAAATTTTTAGGCACCTTACCCCACATCCTTAGACGCATCCTTGCCAGTGTCTCATACTATTTCATCCCTTCGGCCACATACGCCGCCACTTGCGGCAGAGTCATTTCCATCTATCAATGCGTCCACTGTCTGTGTCTGTGTCAATCGCTTCAGTCAGCAGCCGCGTATAATCGAGATCTATTGCAGCATCGTGCCTTATTTTCACAAAACTTCAACAAAAACGCT
>CAXIVU010000127.1:10000-12500 GCA_964035795.1 Pterobdella sp. o SKG-2022
GTTTTGGCAGCCCTTATCGCCTTTAATGAACGCTTCAACTGGACACCCACAACTTTTAGCTAGACAACGCTATAAAACGTGCCTGAAAAAAGCGTGATTTAACGGTGCAAAAGCGTCGGCGAAGACGACCACGAAGACGAAGAAGCGAAGGCGGTGACGGCAGAGAGGCTAGTGTGTGTGTGTGTGTGTGTGTGTGTGTAAGGCGCGAAAGCAATTAGGCGACGACTATCGCCATAGTTTCGAATTGAATCGAATCGAATCGAAAATGTATAACCTCGACGATTTCAGTCCGAAATCGAGTGATTTTTTGCGAGCGCTTTTTTGCTTTTACGCTTTTCGCCCTATACGCCGGCAAGGTGTAAACGGGCATAAAAGACGCAGCAAGTAGCACGATATCGCTTCGTTCATGGTGCATTTTGTTATGCCTTTGGCGGAAACAAAATTGCTGATCTGTCTGTCATTTTATAGTCGTTTTAGGACTACATTCGCGTTCAATTTGGACCCGTAGACGCTTGGGCGCCTTTTGATGGTATCTATTGGCGTCGCCGATTGCCGGATGCTAAAGAATCTCAGCCTAGCGTCGCACTCGTAGCCATTCGTACGTTCATAGCCTACCAAAAGACCACGTACGGCAAACTTGTCGGACAAAAGATGTCGAGTCGGTGAAAAAAATTAAATTTTTTCACCGCCCTACTTTTGCACTCCAGTTTACACCCTAGGAAAGGTAACAAACTGAGTAGAGGACGTTTTGTTTTGATAAAACGCTTCAGAAATTTTTTCAAAAAATTTTTTACGAAAAAAAGTTATTTTGGGCACCGTCGGTGCCTATAACGCGTGCGTAGACGCGCTGTATGTATATAGCAGCGTCGCGCGTAATGCAGCGCGTCGGCTGCAGCCAGCGTAAGTAGCTAGGGGCGGCGGCGCGTTAATCGAGTGTGAATCGAAATAGAGAGTAAAATTGGGTGCAATGTAAGTAACTGAGTAGAGGACGTTATCTTTATGCAAAACGCTTCAGAAATAGTCGGCACTTAGTCGAGATTTTGATCGAAAATGACTTTTTTTTTTTAGTTGATTTTTTTTCACTAAATTACTTTTAAAACATATGTAGAATATAATTTTTGATAAAAAAAGTTTTTTTCATCATTTTTCACTTAATTCGATAAAATAAATGAAATTTATTCTAAAATGAATTACTTCGATTCGTATACATTTGTGATTGAGTAAACGACTAAATTTAATTAATAATCATCTATTTAATGAGAAAAAAAATTTTTTTTAAATTTATTTTAAAAATAATCGAAAAATAAATATATATATATATATTTATATATTTTGAGCGTTTTTAAAATGTCACAATAAAGTATTGTAACATTTAAATTTGATTTTAGTTAATTTAAAAAAAAAAACCATTACCACGTGTATGCTCATTGTTCTAGTAGGGGCGCGAACTGGTGGTTATGATAATGATCTTCGTGTGTGCACGCGTGTTGCACGGCCGCGGCGGTGATGATGATGATGATGATGATGATGATGATGATGATTTTAGTCTTATGAAAAGTCGAAATAGAAAAAATTTATAAAATTTAATTGAAAATTAAAATTAAATTTAAAATATTAATCGAAAAAGTGTGAGAAAAAAAAATTAAATAATTTAATATAAAATGATTAAATATTTAATTAAAAAAATAAATTTATTAATTAATAAATTTTAAAAAATTAATCGAAAATAATAATTTTATCATTGCAAGTCCCACGAACGCCAAGGCAAGGCAAGGCAAGGCAAGGCAAGGCGACGCGACTCGCTTTAAGAAAGAGCGTTTCTAAATTCTGAAGCGATTTATTAAAACACAACGTCTTCTACTCAGTTACTATCCTTTTCTAGGTTGTATATGTGAGTGTGCGTGATATACACGCGCTCACATATGCAGCGCTTAGGCACCGTCGCGCCATAAAAAAGTAGCGTAAGATGCGTCTAGAAAGGTGCCTATGTTGAAGGGTGAATAATGTGGTGAATAAAATGATGCCAACTCTAGAACCCCCACACGTGTGTGTACTCCATACGCAAGTACCAATGAATACAAAGGGGCATCACGAGGCGGGCGAAGAAAGGCACCATCACCACCATCACCCGTCTAGTCATGGTAAAAGTGTAAAAGTGCAAAAAAGTGCTGGACGTGATCTGGAACCTCCACGTGGTGTCCGGTGGGAAATTCTGGCTTCTCTTTTTGCAGCAGCAGCAGCAGCAGCAGCAGCAGCAAAAGAGAAAAAAAGAATTTGCAAATACCAGATCGTGAAATGGGAAGCTGCGTGAAAAGACCCACATATAAAAGTGAGTGTTGGCGTCACAAGGGCCAATAAATAAACTAGTGTGACGAACCACTACTTTAAAGCGTAAAGAAAAACACTGCCGTCGGTCTCGCCGCTCTTTCTTCCTTTGTCTCGGCGTGTGTCGGTGTCGATGCGTGGTGCATCATAAATAAGGCCAATCTTAATCGTCCTA
>CAXIVU010000128.1:2500-5000 GCA_964035795.1 Pterobdella sp. o SKG-2022
CTTCACTATTTTAAAGTTTGTGCTTAGACATGCATGGCTTAATCTTTGAGACAAGCATATAACTACTGGCAGGATCAACCAGGTAATACACGACGACGACGATTAGCACGATTGGCCATCGAGACTATGGGAATAGAGGCGCGGCGCGTCTAAAAGCTTCATTAAGGCCTATGTCACTCACTCACTCACTCACTCACTTTAGCACTCTTTGCCATTCGACCAAATTCGACCGTCGTTTTGGCAGCCCTTATCGCCTTTAATGAACGCTTCAACTGGACACCCACAACTTTTAGCTAGACAACGCTATAAAACGTGCCTGAAAAAAGCGTGATTTAACGGTGCAAAAGCGTCGGCGAAGACGACCACGAAGACGAAGAAGCGAAGGCGGTGACGGCAGAGAGGCTAGTGTGTGTGTGTGTGTGTGTGTGTGTGTAAGGCGCGAAAGCAATTAGGCGACGACTATCGCCATAGTTTCGAATTGAATCGAATCGAATCGAAAATGTATAACCTCGACGATTTCAGTCCGAAATCGAGTGATTTTTTGCGAGCGCTTTTTTGCTTTTACGCTTTTCGCCCTATACGCCGGCAAGGTGTAAACGGGCATAAAAGACGCAGCAAGTAGCACGATATCGCTTCGTTCATGGTGCATTTTGTTATGCCTTTGGCGGAAACAAAATTGCTGATCTGTCTGTCATTTTATAGTCGTTTTAGGACTACATTCGCGTTCAATTTGGACCCGTAGACGCTTGGGCGCCTTTTGATGGTATCTATTGGCGTCGCCGATTGCCGGATGCTAAAGAATCTCAGCCTAGCGTCGCACTCGTAGCCATTCGTACGTTCATAGCCTACCAAAAGACCACGTACGGCAAACTTGTCGGACAAAAGATGTCGAGTCGGTGAAAAAAATTAAATTTTTTCACCGCCCTACTTTTGCACTCCAGTTTACACCCTAGGAAAGGTAACAAACTGAGTAGAGGACGTTTTGTTTTGATAAAACGCTTCAGAAATTTTTTCAAAAAATTTTTTACGAAAAAAAGTTATTTTGGGCACCGTCGGTGCCTATAACGCGTGCGTAGACGCGCTGTATGTATATAGCAGCGTCGCGCGTAATGCAGCGCGTCGGCTGCAGCCAGCGTAAGTAGCTAGGGGCGGCGGCGCGTTAATCGAGTGTGAATCGAAATAGAGAGTAAAATTGGGTGCAATGTAAGTAACTGAGTAGAGGACGTTATCTTTATGCAAAACGCTTCAGAAATAGTCGGCACTTAGTCGAGATTTTGATCGAAAATGACTTTTTTTTTTTAGTTGATTTTTTTTCACTAAATTACTTTTAAAACATATGTAGAATATAATTTTTGATAAAAAAAGTTTTTTTCATCATTTTTCACTTAATTCGATAAAATAAATGAAATTTATTCTAAAATGAATTACTTCGATTCGTATACATTTGTGATTGAGTAAACGACTAAATTTAATTAATAATCATCTATTTAATGAGAAAAAAAATTTTTTTTAAATTTATTTTAAAAATAATCGAAAAATAAATATATATATATATATTTATATATTTTGAGCGTTTTTAAAATGTCACAATAAAGTATTGTAACATTTAAATTTGATTTTAGTTAATTTAAAAAAAAAAACCATTACCACGTGTATGCTCATTGTTCTAGTAGGGGCGCGAACTGGTGGTTATGATAATGATCTTCGTGTGTGCACGCGTGTTGCACGGCCGCGGCGGTGATGATGATGATGATGATGATGATGATGATGATGATTTTAGTCTTATGAAAAGTCGAAATAGAAAAAATTTATAAAATTTAATTGAAAATTAAAATTAAATTTAAAATATTAATCGAAAAAGTGTGAGAAAAAAAAATTAAATAATTTAATATAAAATGATTAAATATTTAATTAAAAAAATAAATTTATTAATTAATAAATTTTAAAAAATTAATCGAAAATAATAATTTTATCATTGCAAGTCCCACGAACGCCAAGGCAAGGCAAGGCAAGGCAAGGCAAGGCGACGCGACTCGCTTTAAGAAAGAGCGTTTCTAAATTCTGAAGCGATTTATTAAAACACAACGTCTTCTACTCAGTTACTATCCTTTTCTAGGTTGTATATGTGAGTGTGCGTGATATACACGCGCTCACATATGCAGCGCTTAGGCACCGTCGCGCCATAAAAAAGTAGCGTAAGATGCGTCTAGAAAGGTGCCTATGTTGAAGGGTGAATAATGTGGTGAATAAAATGATGCCAACTCTAGAACCCCCACACGTGTGTGTACTCCATACGCAAGTACCAATGAATACAAAGGGGCATCACGAGGCGGGCGAAGAAAGGCACCATCACCACCATCACCCGTCTAGTCATGGTAAAAGTGTAAAAGTGCAAAAAAGTGCTGGACGTGATCTGGAACCTCCACGTGGTGTCCGGTGGGAAATTCTGGCTTCTCTTTTTGCAGCAGCAGCAGCAGCAGCAGCAGCAGCAAAAGAGAAA